>JAXGGA010001192.1:0-164996 GCA_038373865.1 Uloborus plumipes | reverse complement strand
TAAAACCTGCAGGTTTTCTGCTGACATTTTTTCCTGGGGATATTATCAATAGGCTACAGATATCAATAGCTCTATTGATATCAATAGAGACATCCGTAGAAATCTATTGATATCCATTGAGGATATGATCAATAGGCTACAGATATCAATAGCTCTATTGATATCAATAGAGACATCCGTAGAAATCTATTGATATCCATTGAGGATATGATCAATAGGCTACAGATATCAATAGCTCTATTGATATCAATAGAGACATCCGTAGAAATCAGTTCATATCAATAGAACTGAACTGATATCAATAGATTTTTCTATTGATTTCTACGGGTCATTTTTAGTAGGGACTGCCGTACATGCTTTCGATCATCATTTAACATTGCCAGCAAAATATTTTCAGTATATACAAAAAAAAAAAAAGCTATCCTCTGAATAACTGGAGCAATGACATGCAACAGGTCGTCTGGTAAATAGTTCGACTGACTAATAATGTGCCACAAATTTCGTGCACCATCCTTGCATGATGAGATGCACTTAATGAGAAACCAGAAAAGTGCACATTTAACAATAACTGAAACTAGCATTTTTAAGTTTGCTGTCGGATATTCTGTGCCGATGTTCAAGCGCAAATTTGATTGACTGTCATGAGCCTTCTAGAATGACACCAGGAACTAGGTACTGTTTCAGAAAGATGTATGGAGCGGTTCCCTACTAAAAATGATCCGTAGAAATCAATAAAAAAAATTCTACGGGGAAATGGCCAACGGATATCAATAGAGCTAAATCAATAGAAATCTACTGATATCAATTGAACAAAATCTACGGATCTCTATTGATATCAGTAGAAATCTACTGATATCAATTGAACAAGATCTACGGATCTCTATTGATATCAGTAGAAATCTACTGATATCAATTGAACAAGATCTACGGATCTCTATTGATATCAGTAGAAATCTACTGATATCAATTGAACAAGATCTACGGATCTCTATTGATATCAGTAGAAATCTACTGATATCAATTGAACAAGATCTACGGATCTCTATTGATATCCATAGATTCTACGGTTTTGTTCTATTGATATCACTAGAAGATTCTACAGATCTTTATTGATATCCATAGATCCTACAGATCCAACTTGATTCCCCCCCCCCCCCTTTTGTGACAGAAACTTTAAAATTCAAGTTTTACAGCTGCATTTAACAAAATAAATTTCTGCCATAAAAGCTTTCAAAACTGTCTGCATAACCAACCACTGTCCTTTTCCCCTTTTTATATTTTCCCCAGAACATTTTTAAAAACCCGGTCTGCTGCTAGTTATCTCAAAATACGCCAAGAGGAAGCCAGGGGAATGGGGATGGTCTTTTAGCACATAATGAACTATGTGTTAACATCAACAGATGAAACATAGAGGCAGTAGCGTACATAGACTTAGGTGCGCCCCTCTCCTGCAAGATTTGTAAGTTCGTCCCCCACCCCTTAATAAACTATAAAAAAAAATAGATCATAGGGCTATTTTCCTGGATCGTGTGCCCTCAAACCTTATACGCCCCCTCCCGCCCAGCCCAGACTGTGGGGGTGCTACGTACGCCACTGCATAGAGTGTAATTTACTGCTTTGTTCCCCGAAGTTCCCAAGTTTTCGACCCTTTCTTTTGAGCTGACTGGACTTATCGCAGGTCTATATGCTGCGTGCACGTGCAAGCTTTTGTACCTCATTGATCAATTGCTAATGTTAATTTTTTATGGGATACATTTACACTTTTATTAATTGAGGTTATTTTCTTTCAAACTGGTTATCTGCGCGATTTTTATAAAAATGTTCACTTGCTGAATAAAAAAAAAAAAAGGAAAGGGGCACCGTAAAGGAGGGCGCACCGGGATACGTCCCGGTGGGCCAGCACGGGCCTGTCTGGGAAGATTTGCAAAAACAAAAAGATATTTTTGATTGTGAATATTCAAAAGTGTTAAGGCTTGTTAGTAACCGGTGACTTTCTGTAGTTGCAGGTTGCAGTATGTGAATGCATGCTTGAGCTGTTTCCAGCTTTAAAAAGATACTTTCTTCTAGCTCTCCCGCGGCAGAAAAGCTCTTTAGTAAAGCTTGATAGATACACAAGTATCAGGAAGGTTTTGAAAGACCCCTTACTGCAATCTTACTTGCATTTTATGATTAGCGTTGGGTTATTATTTGAGGATATACTGAAGTTTCTTCAGCAAAAGAAGACACTAATACACCTTTTGCATAACGAGTTGCGTGACCTGTTATTGGAAATTATGTGGCGCTTCATCAAAGAAGAAGCTCTCAAAGGGAAAACCGGGGAAAAATTGCTCGATGTAGATCCAGTAACAGATCGTGTTCCCTTAAAATCAATTGATGTGGGGAACTGCTCGAAAAGCGTGGCGTGCAATTGAAAGTAAAGCAAAAGAGGTATTTCTCCTCTATGCCAAACACTTTTATGTTGCGGTTTTTGACCATCTTGCCAAAAAGCTACCTTTACAAAATCAGTTGTTATACTCTTTGCAAGTGTGGCATCCTATAGTCAGAAAAGAAACAATTGGTCATACATTGCCTGTAATCAGAAAGCTGTGTAATATGTTACCTCAGGTGATACATGAAAATAACATCAATAAAGTAACTGATGAGTGGCACATGTACGTCAATGATGAAGATATTCCTGAGAATATAGCAGATAACCTTATTGACAAGTACTGAAATTTCGTTTTCAACATGAAGGACCAAAATGAATATATTCGCTACGCAAACTTAACCACACTGGTTAAAGCAGCTCTAACCTTTTCTCATGGACAAGCTTCTGTCGAAAGAGGCTTTTCTATAAATAAAAAAAATTGTAACCAGTGACGAGCCGAATATTAGTTTGGACAGTGGACACTATAGTTGGACTTAGAATCATTAAAGACTCCGTTAAACACTTTGCTGAGAAAGTCGACGTAAGTAAAGAAATGATACAATATTACAAAACAGCACATTCAAAATACAAGGGGAAAAAAGAGAAGGAAAAAGTGGAAAAAAGAAAACAGAAAAATGTGGAGCCTAAAGTGAATAATGTAGCAAAAAATTTGAGAAACAAACTTCAAGGATTAAAAGATATCATTAATTCTGCTCAAGCAATGATAAATGAAGGAAACAACGAGTTGAAATTAGGACTCAAACGAAAATCCATGACTGATATTGAGGCAGGGACAGCATTGATAACGGCAGGAAATAAGAAACTAACTAAAGGCTGCTCAGAAACAGTCAAGCAGCTGAATGTAAATCTCTGTTATTTTCAATTGGAATAAAGTGTTCATTCCCATGTTATTATCATCATTTTTTGTGATAAATTAAATTTTTATATTATGAGGGGGAAGATTTAAATCGAGAAGGTATGTATATTAACTTATGTGCATCAGTGACACTAAAAGGTAAATATTTTAATATGATGTCTAACTATATACAAATGAATAATTCTTATATATTATGCATATTTTTGTTTTTCAATGTTCCTTATTTTCCAAAAGTGTCCTATATCTTTTCAAAATGTGTCCTATATTTTGTCAATTGGCCACTTTGATCCCTGTTTTTTATTTTCAAAACATATTGAAATAAAGACCACATTTATTTCAACAAAATAATTAATTTTAATGTAGTATTATCAAATTGGGCAAAAAAAGATTGAAACTTGCTTATTGTTTAGAAGTGTATTCCACAAAAGTAGGAAAAACATATTTATTGGGAACATGACCTTTTTCAATGCAATTAAAATTTTTTAAAGAAAAAATGCTATGATGCATTTCACGAGATCACATGTTAGTACTGCCAATCGAAGCAATTTCCAGATTATTTGATTTAGCCTTTTAATAACTATACACTTTCACTCATTTCTTGTCCTTTTCAGTGCCTAAACCATCTCCCACTTTGTTCGAAATGAAACCATAGGTTGATGAAATTTTCTCAATTGATGCAGACGTTGAGGGACAGCTGAGCAACGTCATAGGAAAATCATTAGGTAACAAAAGTTTACTCTTAGAAGCCTTGATTTTTACAAGTTTAAGTGAGCCCATTCCAGAAAATTGTATGGATTTTGTCCAGGTTTGGGTTTTTGACGTAAAAACTCGATTTTTGACATGACATGTCAAAAACGTCAAAAACCTGTCTAAAACTCAAATACAGTGGTTATTGAGATTTTTTATAAACATATAAGGTTTCTCATCCTGAAAAATATTACAAAAAAATTTATACATCTTATCAATCAAGTTTAATAAATATTAATTTAATAAATTTAATGAAAATTATTTCTTATTCTTTTAAACTAACTTGTTTCACCGTGAAAAAAGTTAAATATTAAAACTTAAATCCACTTTATAAAGAAGTTTTGTTTAAATGTTTAAAAACTATCAATTAGTTATCCTATCAGTCAAGTTTAATAAAAATTAAATTAATAAATTTAATGAAAATTAATTCTCATTCTTTTAAATTAACTTGTTATGCCATGAAAAAAGTTAAAAGTATTAAAAGTTAAATCCAGTTTTTAAAGTAGTTTTGTTTAAATGTTTTAATAACTATTAATTAGCTATTTTATCAATCTAAAAATCTTTACATCAGAATTTAAAGTGATTTTTTTTTCTTTTGAGTAAAAGCAAAACTAAATTAATTAGTACTCAGTGTAAAAATCTGCTACATATTTTTGGTCAAACTACTTTATTTATTTATTTATTAGTTAAAATTTATTAGTTTAAATTAAAAAAAAAAAAATCACTTGTAAAAATTTAAGTAACCAAGACACACAGCACTTAATAAATGTACCCACTTCATTTTTAAAATAAAAAAACCTGTTACAGTAATTTCTCGAAGCAATAAAGCCATATTCAAAAGCCATATGTTTGATTTTTTAAAATGCTAGTTACCATTATTTACTCCCGAGCCCTTCAATTATGATTAGGATTGCTTATTACACTTTATTTTAATAACCTAAAACTCCAAAAGTTTACTTCAGTGTCTGAAATTAGAAATTGTCAAATTCATTTGAAAATGTATTTTGATTATCAATATCAAATTTAAACATGTTTTGGACAGAAATTTAGGTTTTTGACAATTATGTCAAAAACCATGTCAAAAAGTGGTTTTTGACATGACGGTAAAAACCACGGTTAAAACCGGATAAAACCTCCGACTGTCAAAAACTTGCCAACCCTGATTTTGTCAGACGGTTGGAGCGGCTTGCAGTTTATTTTATCTTCTTCTTTGCTGGAGCAACAACCTATTGCAGGTCTTGGGAGCAAACATATTGTTTTATCACCTAAATTGACGTTGGTTTCCTTATTAAAATGTATAGAGGTCATATTATCTAATATCTTTAAACGAGCAATTCTTGTATATATATTTATTTATTTATTTTTTGGATCTCGAAAACGGCTCTAACGATTTCGATAAAAGTTTGTATTTAGATAGTGTTTTGGTTTCTGAGTTCATCTACGTCGGCGTTTTTTCTGTAAAAACGCGAGTTTTCACAAAAAACCCGTTTTTTTGTGCCTTCATTGAAAGTTTGAGAAGCTTTTATTTCGCCATTTTCTTTATGATTACTTTCATTGTTACTGTTTCTTAGCAACCATGTGTAATTATAACAATGGATTTCATATTTAATCACATCAGCGCGAGTTTAAATTTTATGGTATTTGGCAACGTTAAATTGTTATTGTTGTTGACACGTTAAAGCAAGGCTTCACTAGATAAGTGTCTTATACAGGCTGTTTCATTTATTCAAAAGCCATGGAATAAAAGCAGTGATGATTGTCCACCGACATCTGTTGAATTTTATGGTAACTTACATTATATAAAAATCAGATTACTTTTTACTTTTCAAGTACGATTTCAAAATTGAGTATAAAAGTGTGATAGTTCGTTTTAAAATACTTTTTTTCCTCCTCAAGAGTGTTTAGTAAGATATTTCAGGTAAAAAATCAATAAATATGAAATTCAATTTTCTTAAAATATTAAGTTTCGAAACAAAATTACATCTATCTAATATATTTAGACGAGCAATTCTGGTATATATATATATTTCGGATCTCGAAAACGGCTCTAACGATTTTGATAAAATTTTGTCTTTAGATAAAGTTTTGGTTTTTGAGTTCATCTACATCTGCGTTTTTTCTGTAAAAACGCGGTTTTTTGTGCCTTCATTAAAAGTTTGACGAGCTTTCTTTCGCTATTTTCTTTATGATTACTCTTATTGTTACTGTTCACAGCAACCACGTTTTATTATAACAATGGATTTCATATTTAATCACATCAGCGTAAATTTAAATTTTTATGGTATTTTTCAAATGAGTTTTGGCAACACGTTAGAATTATTATTGTTTTTGAAATTTAAAGAAGATCAATCAAAATAAAGTTAGAATTGGGTGTGGGCCGCGGTAGTCCGATCGGTTAGTCGTCGGACTCGTAACCGGAGGGTCCCGGGCCGATCATATAGAGGAAGCCCAGCCGATAAAAGAACCACCGTCTTCATTAATGATGGCTGAGGGACGTTAAAAATGTTCATGGTCATAAAATCCTCCAAGTGAAACGATACCTCTGGGGGATGCTGGGCCAAGGGTTTGCTCGGCCCTAGGGCCTGGTTCAAAAATGAACAAAGCGCTCTTCAGGGCCCCATCCCGGTTAAACCACGAGTTGTGCAAAATATACCCCTCTCATCAGATGAAATAGACATGTAAAAAGTAAATAAACGAATAAATAAAGTTTTGTCGCAGCTTCTAAAGAATGTAACTGTTACCAGGGTTCCCACGGTCCTTAAAAGTCCTTAGAAACTCCTTATTTTTCATTTTGAAAAATAAGGGCCCTTAAAAGTACTTATTTTTGATTTAAGGTCCTTAAAATTATTTTTAAGTCCTTATTTTTCACTACTGATAGTAATTTAATGATTTGAAATTGTTAGCAAGAATGAAAAAAATATTCTTTCACCTTCTCCTTTGTACTGCATTGGGATCCTGCGTTGAAATCGAAGCATTCTCAGTGAGAACAAAGAAAATAAGTGCATGTGGGGGGAGGAGGATGGAGGTAGTTGTCTAGAAAATATCCACTCACCATTTGGAGTTTGAAAAAGTGGCAATTGAAAAAATAAATGAACTAATAGATGCTTTAATAATAAGAAAAAAAAAAAACTTTACAATTTTTTATCCTCTTGTATTTTTCAGTCTGTAATCAATATCACAATGATTTATTTTAAAACAATGGTGCTCAACCTTCTTTAACTCGAAGGTCACAACTCATTTTAAGACGAATGTTGTACACCAGAAAGTTTAAAGAAGTATAGGAGTGATTCCATACCAACTCACCGAATGGGGGTCGCACGACCGACTCGGATTTTCTTTTAATTTGGCACACATGTTGATCATATAGATGCATGGAAAAGTCCAAATTGTTAGGTTCCTGCTCCACTTATTTTCTGAGATACATGCCCTCAAAGTTTGTCCGCCACGTCAAAATACTAAAAAACTGATGTTATTTAATCATTTTTTATAAAAAAAATAAAAGTGTTAGATATCTATGAAAACTAGTTACTCCAGGCATTCCGAAAAAAAATACTAGAACGTTCATAATGAAAATTGCCAAGGTACAGGGCTCTTTGAAGTTGTCACCACAAAAACTTGATTTTGCAGATTTTGCTAAAATTGAGGCATTTATTACAAAAAAAGGCAAACAAAACCAAAGGTTTTCTCACTTTCTGGTAGTGTACAGGTCCTCCCTGTAAATTGCTACGCAATAAATTTTTTGGGTTTCTCACTCCTTCTTGGAAATATTTTAGCTTAAAAATAAGCCATAAGGCAAAAAAATGCATTTTTGGCCATCTTGGCAGCCATTTTTCTCATAAAGGGGGAGCAGTAGAAACTTTAATTTGTTTTTTAAACAAGCCACTGATATGTTAGCTATTCACAGGAAAAGAGTTTACTTTTGGTTATTTCTCCCATTAAGAGATATCCTGCTGACAGTATATGCATGTTTTTCGCGACGACCATATGCTTTTGTTGCCCCTCTCATGGACTTAAAATTAATTAAACCAAAAAATAATGATATATTTATTAATAGCTGTATTATCTACCCAATATGTCATGAAGTTTAATTTATTAAATCATTGAACAATAAATTAGATAATTGATGAAATAGTATTTCTCTGATGCCTGAGCATTATGCATTCATAATTATAAAGCACTAAATACTTTCTTGAGAAATTAATTAACATAAAGGAGCTCTAAATATTTAAATTATAAGCAATACCCAATCTTGTGATTGGGATACTCCTGTTTTTAATTGAAGAATTTCTTGAATATCACATGAATATCACGAAAATAAATGAGGTCTTTTCGTTTGATGTAGGATATTTTATGACAAATTTCATTTGATGGGCTACTAACTGAGCATGGTGATAAAGAGCTATTAATTTCAGCAACGAATTCCATTTTACCTTATTAACAGTTAAATATTTACAAAATAATTAAATAAATAGTTTAATATAAAGCCATGCTTGAAGAATTAAAATGAGTGCAACTAATTTATTCCCATACTGATCTTTACAAAACTGACATGTGTTGAGCACTGATAAGAACTGACAAGAATAAGTTTACTCACTAAAATACTAGTTCACAGATACTATAAAGCGTACATTCTATTTTCTACAAAATAGTTTTCTACAGAAGATCAGTATGGGAATAAATTAGTTGCACTCATTTTAATTCTTCAAGCATGGCTTTATATTAAATTATTTATTTAATTATTTTGTAAATATTTAACTGTTAATAAGGTAAAATGGAATTCGATTCTGAAATTAATAGCTCTTTATCACCATGCTCAGTTAGTAGCCCATCAAATGAAATTTGTCATAAAATATCCTAAATCAAACGAAAAGACCTCATTTATTTTCCTGATATTCATGTGATATTCAAAAAATTCCTTAATTAAAAACAGGAGTATCCCAATCACAAGATTGGGTATTGCTTATAATATAAATATTTAGAGCTCCTTTGGGTTAATTAATTTCTCAAGAAAATATTTAGTGCTTTATAATTATGAATGCATAATGCTCAGGCATCAGAGAAATACTATTTCGTTCATCAATTATCTAATTTATTGTTCAATGATTTAATAAATTAAATTTCATGACATATTGGGTAGATAATACAGCTATTAATAAATATATCATTATTTTTTGGTTTAATTGATTTTAAGTCCATGAGAGGGGGAACAAAAGCATATGGTCGTCGCGAAAAGCATGCATATACTGTCAGCAGGATATCTCTTAATGGGAGAAATAACCAAAAGTAAACTCTTTTCCTGTGAATAGCTAGCATATCAGTGGCTTGTTTAAAAAAAAAATTAAAGTTTCTACTGCTCCCCCTTTATGAGAAAAATGGCTGCCAAGATGGCCAAAAACGCATTTTTTGCCTTATGGCTTATCTTTAAGCTAAAATATTTCCAAGAAGGAGTGAGAAATCAAAGTTATGCATTATGTAACCATTTATAGTAAACATATGTACACTACCAGAAAGTGAGTAAACCTTTGGTTATGTCTTCCTTTTTTTTGGAATAAATTCCTCAATTTTAGCAAAATCGGGAAAATCAAATTTTTGTGATGGCAACTTCTAAGAGTGCTGTACCTTAACATTTTCCGTTATAAACATTGCCATATTTTTTTTCTAAATGCCAGGAGTAGCTAGTTTCCGTAGACATCAAAAACTTTCATATTGCATAAGTAGAAATTTTAAGAAAAAATTATTAAAAACATCATTTTTTTGGTATTTTGAAGGTCCGGACAAACTTCGAGAACCCGTATCTCGGGAAATAAGTGGAGCAGGTAACTTTCCTTTTGGGCTTTTTCATACCTCTATACCATCAATCTGTGTACCAAATTAAAAAAAAATCCGAGTCGGTCGTGCGACCAACTTTTTTTTTCGGTGAGTTGGTATGGAATCGCTCACAGTCATTTGAAGGTTTGATAAATCCTTTTCAACTAGTTCTTTCAGGGCAAAATGTTTTGAAAAGTAAATACTGAATTTTTCAATGAATTATTTGTCTGGCGACAAACATTTTTTCCAGGAGCCTTTAGTATTTTTGATCTCTAATCATATTAAAAGTTTTCTTGATAGCATCATAAATAATGAAAAAGAAAGAAAATTACTAAGAACTGTTGTTTTCACAACTTTCTTATTTTACTATCATTAGTTTTTGCAACTATTTCTTAGAAACCAGTTTCTCAATATTAGTATAATGACGTAAGCAGCTACATGGGTCAGCTTTGCAAGCTGTAGGCACCACTTTAAAACCATGGGTTTCAACCCATGCTCTAGGCATATATTTTGCCTCATTTGAATGCATTATTCATCATCCCAAGTAGCATCAACTCATCGGATTTTGCACGGTCGATCAACTAAGTCCTCGTAAACTGATCCCGTAACGCACGATGACATCGTTCCGATCAGTATCCGAGCACGGTTTTCGATGAGCTACTTTTTATCGAAAAGCGATATCCTTCCGATCAACTTTCCCGATGAAAATAAGCCGAGCTATATTCCATCGGAAAATGATATCCTTCCGATCAAGTTTCCCGATGAAAATTAGCCGAGCTATATTCCATCGAAAAACGATATCCTTCCGATCAAATTTCCCGATGAAAATTAGCCGAGCTATGTTTCATCGGAAAACTATATACTTCCAATCAAATTTCCCGATGAAAATATGCCAAGCTACAGATTTCATCGGAAAGAGGTCGTAATGATCAAATTTTCTGATGAAAATTTTCCCAATCTCAAATTTTTATTAAATATGCAGTGTTGGTCTCATTAATCGTAGACTTGGTGGCGTGGTGGTAGAGCGTTGGCTTTCCGCGCCGATAACCCGGGTTCGATGCTGGAGTTGGCCAGTCGCACCTGGTTGGGGGAAATAAAAAAAGGTTCCAAAATTCATCGCCACGGAACTAAACTGCGCGTATATTGATCCAACTCTCATCGTATTTTTATCCAAAATTTATCGCCACGAACTACACTGCTCGTATATTGATCTAAATCATATCGTTTTTTTCATCCTAAATTCATCGCCACGGAACAGCACTGCTCGCGTATTGATCTAAATCACATCGTATTTTCATCCAAAATTGATCCTAAATTCATCGGCACGGGACTGCACTGCTCGTAAAATGCTCCAAATCTCATCGTAAACTCATCGGATTTTGCTGCTCGGATTCTGTTTGGCCAATGAGACATATTGGAGCAATTCCCGATGAGAACTCATCGAAATCCGATCATCGGCCGATGAGAATTTCATCGGGTGTCGATGAATGGCCGATCATCGGCCGATGAGATTGTGCTACTAGGGATGCCAATCAATGCAATCAAATAAAAATATTTTGTAATTGAAGACTTGCACGTTCGCGACTAATTGCTGACTGTAATTGCTAACTGCAATTGCTTCCACTCGAAAATTTTAATCCATTTGCATCTGCATTGATTCACGTAAAAATTATCGTTGACTTTCGCTGATGATTATCTTCAATGTATTGAGATTTTTGGAAATAATATAACAGTAGCTCAGTTTGTTATATTTTGTCATAATTTGAATTTTCAGCTCAAATTTGCAAAGCATTTCTCAGATAGTTGAAATTTTCTTTTCACAAAGCACTAATTCAGACAATTCTTGATCCCCCCCCCCCCCTGCAATCATTGCATTCAGTGAGTCATGTCACGGAAAATCATGGATTTCGAATTCTAACTGTAGCAGCTACCTTGTATTTTGTAAAAGTTTGTGTTTGAAGTGTTGCATAAATCTTACATTTATCCAAATTGTCTTCATGAAATTATTTTTAATAAAAGATAATCTTTGACGTGAAAAATTCTTCCGCTTAGACTATTTTGGAGGAGGAGATTTTGAAAACTTAGGCATATCTGTCCTGAATTTTAGCCCCTGGATATGTAGTTTAGGAAAGTGATTAATTCACTTTTACAAAATTAAGTTTTTATCTTAATTTTTCCAAAGTCTAACTGTACTAAAGTAAATAGAAGTAGCATCGAATTAGAACGCCTTGCCTTGTATTGAAATCCGTTTTAGCTTTTTTGTTTCCTTGAGAAAGATAGTAAATTGACCCTTTTTTTTTAACTTAATGTGTTTGTATAATACATATTTTATACTTTTTTCTGCAAGACGCAGCCTCAAAGATTCTAGTGCATCTTGTACTCAAAGCTAGTACTTGAATGTCCAGTGTTTGATGTAAAATTGCCGCTAGCCTTGGAATTGTCATGAAGAAGAAAAAAGTTCAGATCACAATTTTTTTTTTGAAAATTTTTCTTAGTCTTGATTTTGAAATGTAATGATAAATGCTTCAAAAATATTTTTTGGGTAAAAAAATGCTTGAAAATACAGGTGTGTTTGTGTAACCCATAAAATTCATGCATATTTGATGACTAATAAATAATTTCGAGGTACTTAATTTTTTTGAAAAGGTCCGTAGAAAGTCCTTATTTTTTGTTTTGGAAAAGAAGTGGGAACCCTGGTTACAGTTCTTCCGTAGAAAAAATCCTCAATCGTTTTCAAAAAAAAGATAGTTAAATAAAAGTACAAAGAGAGTACAAGTGAAAAAACACATTTTATCAAAGAAAGAAAAAAAAAAGAAAAAAAACTCGTCCGTTAATAAAATGTCTCGAATTTCACTTTTAATCCATTGCCAGAGTTGTTAAATATAAATAAAGAATAAAATGCGCTCGTGAATGAAGAATTTTTGTTATAAAAAAAATCGTTTTTCAAAAGAAGAAAATGATAATAATCAATAAATAAAATAAAACAAATGAATAAATAAACAAAAAATCGTCTGCACAGTCAGTCATTTTTTTTCTGAGCCTGCATTTCCTCCATGTTTGCGGACTCAGAGTCGGAATCAGAGTCCTCACAGAATATTATTCAGAAAAGTACTTTACAAACGTTATGTATCAAAACCATTTTCTTACAAAGTTAGTTTGAAGGAAATCCGACTTTAAGTTCAGGATCAACGTTCAGCTTAAATTCCCCGTAGACGCTAATGTTAATTTTTTTTTCTGAACGTTTCAATATTGAACGAAAAATGGTTCAAATCAAAAAGCGAAATATGGGAATGAGCCTCTCCGAGATCTTTCAAACAAAAAAAAAGTTTATTCCGTTCGGACGGTTCACTCAAAAGTTATTAGGTGGGGAAAGGTTGCTTGAACGGTTCAATGTTGAACGTAAAAATGTTCAAATTGAAAATTTAAGTACGGTAATGAAGTATCCTTGCTGAGATCCTTTGAAACAAAAAAAAAAGTTTATTTAAATTGGACTGTTCTCTCAAAAGTTATTAGGGGTGACAGCTTGCTTGAGCTGTTCAATGTTAAACGAAAAATTGTTCAAATCGGAAATGTAAGTACGGTAATGAAGTATCCTTGATAAAATCGTTCGAACAAAAAAAAGTTTGTTCAAATCGGACTGTTCACTCAAAAGTTAGCATCGCGGGACAGGTTGTTTGAACGGTTCAAAGTCAAGGGCGTAGCCAAGACTCATGTTAGGGGGGTGCAAGCAGTGGCACCCCAATAGAAGGTCACTGTGACCTCCCAAAAAGTTCTTATCCGATACAAATTGGCTGATGAAATTTGAAAACAGTGAGATAGTATTGCAAGGCTGAACTTCTTTATTTTATTTTTTCTTTAATTAATTTATTTATTTATTTTCGTGATGCCTCACGTCTCTTTTGGTAGACATAGATAAGTATGCATTCTTTTATTTTATTTATTTATTTTTAAATCATTCAGTAAAGTTTGAGTTTCATTCGGTAAATTAAAAATTTTCTCCTCAAAAACAGGTAAGCTTACTATCATTTTCTGAAAAGTAATCAATACTAGATATAATAGCGCAGTTTATATAAAGTTCCCAAAAATTAGCATAAAAGTCGAATTTTTCAATAAAAACAGAAAGAAAAAAGTAAGAAAGAAAGAGAAAAAAGTGCTTGAAATTCTATTCGCACAAAAAAAGGAAGAAATTACGAACTCAAAGAATCTATACTTTATTCAGTTATGCACACCTTAAACCAATGGATGGTATAAAATATTTCTAAAAGAACAAACCAGTAGCTTTTTATGAAATGATTTTACCACAATGCAAAACTTAATACAGAAAGTTAGATAAAAATGTGAGTGATATGTTTTTAAAACCTGTGTTTTACGTAAACAAAGAAATGGGCAAAAAAGAAAAACATCATCCTTATTTAGAATAAATGATACGGTTTACTTTAAATGGTTTATGAATTAAAGTACTTAAATTATATACACAAATAAAAAGCAAATGCACGTCCAAAATTAATAAATACACAAATAAATTCGGTAAAATCGTCAGTTACCAAAGAAGTTAAAATTAATCAATAAAGCTTAAATCAAAACAATACTGAATATGAAAAGCATGAAAGAGGACAAAATCGTTTGTCAAAAAAATAAATAAAATGAGAAGTCACAGTGACCTCCCATGCCTCTGATCTAGGGGGGTGCAGCTGCACCTACCTGCACCTCCCTAGCTACGCCCTTGTTCAAAGTTGAACCAAAAATTGTTCAAATCGAAAAATTAAATATGGGAATGAGCTGTACTCGCCGAGATCTTTCCAATAAAAAAAAGTTTGTCCAAATCAGAATGTTCATTCAAAAGTTATTGGGGGGGGGGGGGGCAGCTTGCTTGAGCAGTTCAATGTTGAACGAAAAATTGTTCAAATCGGAAATGTAAATACGGTAATGAAGTATCCTTGATAAAATCTTTCGAACAAAAAAAAGTTTGTTCAAATCGGACTGTTCACTCAAAAGTTAGCATCGCGGGACAGGTTGTTTGAACGATTCATAGTTGAACCAAAAATTGTTCAAATCGAAAAATCAAATATGGGAATGAGCTGTACTCGCCGAGATCTTTCCAACAAAAAAAAGTTCGTCCAAATCGGAATGTTCATTCAAAAGTTATTGGGGGGGGGGGGGGGCAGCTTGCTTGAGCGGTTCAATGTTGAACGAAAAATTGTTAAAATCGGAAATGTACAGGTAGTTATCAAAATAATGGAAACACTTGAGATTCATAAGAAAAATCTACCGCTCATCGCAAAATAAGCGATCAATTGTTCTTTAACTTTAGTCACACAAAATATAGACTTCACCGGACATTTCCACATTGAAATTAAATCACTCATCATTTGGGGGACGCCAAGAAGGGGGGTCGGAAGAAAAACCGCTTTTCGACCATAACTCTTTGAAAAAAGCTCGGAAAAAGCTATAAATTGCAGTAATTAATTAGCATACTGTGTATAATTACTGTACAAATTTTTATGAACGTAGCACTTATACTTCCGAAGATATGAAACATTTTTTAAAAACGGCAATTTTATTTGAAGGGCTTTTGCTCATAACACGCAGAGTTTTTGATCAAACCTTATCAAAACTTCAGGAAAGATGACAAAATACAAGAGAAAGAACATACTAAAACGGTAAATAAAAATATAAAAAATCCGATTAGATATGAACGTTAAAAGGAAATAATTTTTCACGGCGCATGCGCGAACGACAGAAATTTATTCTGCATTCGAGGGTCCACCACTAAAAAATGAATGTTTTTACAGTATAATGCAGTTAATTTTAGAGTAATGGACTGTAAAAATTGCTAATTTTACAGTAAGAAACTAAAATTGCTAATTTTACAGCTTATTTCCGCTCATTTTAGTTTTAAACTGGAACCTCCGCTGCCAGTATTATACTGTTGTTTTTCCAGTATAATACAGCTTATTTTTTTACAGTAATAAACCTTAAAATTGCTAACTTAACAGTAAGAAACTAAAACTGCTAGTTTCACAGTTTTTTACTGTAAAAAGAACAGTTAATTTTTTGCAGTGTGAAGATACCTCTGCGGGTGACTCTGGTCCTCTTCATTCACTCAACCTCCCTGTTTAGTTGTGCATACAAGAGCCCAATGAAAGATCATTATGGTTTTTCACCGGAATTTCACAGGTTGTGCCACAGTTCAATAATGTAGATCGTTTTAACTTCCCTTTATGTTGCGAAGCTATAAATGATTGCTCCAGCCCTTAAAATACTAGTTATATATAGGTACTCGTTTTGCAATTATAGCACCGAGCGCCTCCTGTCGGCATTTTTAGCACCTGTAGCTAATTTTTCAAAATTCTGCACATGATTTTTACGGATTGCACAATAAACGTACCGTTTGCTTCGTTCCAAAGTCATTTCTTTTCGAGTTATTCAGTTTTGAAATCATGGAGTGCTTTTCTGGGCCCCCTGTAGTGAAAATTAATTTAGCACATTGGTGAAGGAAGCAAATAATGGTACGGGTCAAATCGTAAATGGAAGGGAAAAGGTTGTAACCGGTTGCTTATGCTCAACTTTTATTAATTAATCAAGAAGCAGAATTTTTTTTGCTGTCATTTTTGTTTTCGTACCAATGCAAATTAATTAGCAAAGAGAAGGTCCTAAAACTGAACTATTCATTTTATTCAATAAAATTTATGATATATTTTATGTATATTAAATTTGAGTTAATTAATTGTCCATTCAATTTTGTTTTATTGTTTTCTAACTGATGTATTTAAAAGAGCATTTTGGTGCTTCCACTTTACCCCATTTTGTGAAAGTTGGGACACTTCTGAAATTAGTGTATATGTTAATTTCATGGTTACATGTGGACAATGTATTTTAAATAGAAATAGATTGAAATGAATTTCTCTCGGTTATTTAAAAATAAAAATGCACAAAAAACAATTTGAGTGTTTCAGAAAACTATAGCTGTTCCTTTTTAAATCCATTTTGGTTAAATTATGGAGAAACAGAATGGGCAAAGTCTCTGTGGCATCAACTGGCGCCAACACTTTTTTTCACCCACCACACTGTAAAAAATGAACTGCTGTTTTTACTGTATAATACTGTCGGCTAAGGTTCCAATTTAAAACTTAAATGCACAGTAATAAACTAAAACTAGCAATTTTACAGTTTCTTACTGTAAAGTTTGCAATTTCACAGTTTATTGCCGTAAAATTAGCTGTATTATACTGTAAAAACAATTCATTTTTTACAGTGCATGGCCGCTTCAGCTTTTGTGAAACAGCAACAATTGGTTTGTTGCACATTTTTCTGAAATTAATATTTTAGCGTAGAGCAGAGTTTCAGCATGCCTGAGTACTTGTAGCCATACTTCGCTAATTCGACAGTAAAATTGTGACGAAAATCTTATCGTAAAATTGGCACAAACTTATTTTTTCAAGGAGACAGCTGCATAGGTTATGTGTTTAATTAGCTCTAAATTAATAAAATTGAAACCATCAACACTTATCACTACTTTTAAAGTTCTCTTTTCAGTTTTAGAAACAAAGATACCGGTATGATGTCAGACATTTTCTTTTTCTACGCAATGAGAGTTTCTCAACTTTAATGTGAATGAATTCCTTTTTTAAATTTCAGTAATATTCCCTTCGTGTATGTCAGCGCTCAGTAAATTTGACGCGTCAGACAATCGAGCAGACAAAGTGAAATAAACACAGACAGCACAATTGTTCGAATAGTGGTACGAATGATGACACAAAATACGGTCAAAATATCGAACGAGAAGTCTCTCGCCAAGTAGCAGAGTTGCCTCCTCTTCATTTACAGGTGTTTGTTAAATGGTTCACAGCTTATTTATTAGCTAGGTTCAGGTAAACCATCTTTCGTTGGGAG
This sequence comes from Uloborus plumipes, assembly GCA_038373865.1. Taxonomy (NCBI): domain Eukaryota; kingdom Metazoa; phylum Arthropoda; class Arachnida; order Araneae; family Uloboridae; genus Uloborus; species Uloborus plumipes. The sequence continues at coordinate 147,264 of JAXGGA010001192.1, read as the reverse complement.
GAGACTAAATTTTCACTTTTAGAGTTGAAAGAAGATTTTGGCCTCCTACTTTACTTTTTGGGGATTAGTGGAGCACAGATTGAAAGCCCTGTGCCAAAAAGTAAACTGAGCTATATATTGTTTATGAAAAGACTTCCTGTTAATGGAAAAGCGTTACAATTTTCTTTCATAACTGACTTTTTCTGAATAAGTTTTTATTCAACAATGATGTGAGCATGAACAGATCTTTATCAAAGAAAGAACTACTGTACACGAATTTTATTGAAGATCAAGTTTTAGACATTTACTGACAACATTATGTAAAGCGAATTTGGATTTGGAGCTGTCTGCACTAAACTCAATTGAACTGGTTTGCCTTTGCCGCAAAAAGCCAACTAATGTGTGCAGCTCTTTCAGCGTCTTACATGAAAATCCGGGGGGATTTCGCCATCGTTATGTTTTCTCAGACGATGTCTTCGCCCCGAGTCCTCAGACAAAAGCAGAAACAAAGATGCGTAGTGACACAGAGAGCGTCTAAGTCCGACATCATAATATTCAGTTCTGGTTATAGCTAAAAAGAATTAAGAACTACTGTAGAAGAATTGATTTACTGAAAGAGTTAACTTTTGTTTCGGAGAACCGTGATTCATTCTCTCGGTCGATAGAGTATTCTTTTTAGCCGTGTACTTCACCCACTCCAGGGTCCCCCGTACCTACCACAACTCGTGGTTTAACCGGGATGGGGCCTTAAAGAGCACTCTGCTCTTTTGATCCAGACCGAGGGCTGAGCAAACCCCTAGTCCCAGAGGTATTGTTTCACCTGGAGGACTTTGTGACCACGACCCTTATTTTACGTCGCCCAGCCACCATTAGTAACGACGGTGGATTTGTGATTCGCTGGATTCGAACCCGGGACCCTCCGGTCATGAGTCCGACGCCTTACCGATCGGACTACCACGGCCTATTAGCAGTGTACTGAGAGCCCATCCCTAGTATATATTCTATGCATTTTATAAGGGTGAATGACAAAATACAGAAATACTGCTTTTCCGAAATCTAGGAGGGGACAAATGATCTCCTCCCCAGTTGGGATGGAACAACTGTTTAGAGCTCCTGATAGTGAAAGGTTATTATACTTGATTAATTCTTGATATCTTTTGGATCAACGCTTAATGTTGGCACCACGGGTACTTTTTAACAGAACTATAGCTTGCATGGTACAGTTGATACACAAGTTTTAGGACGCGTGTATTGCCGCCTTTTAGAGCTTTAATGTTCATTGCTGAAAATTCATTAGAGCTCGAACTTTAAAGAAACACTATGTGCGAACAAAAGCAAACTAAGTGTCAAAAATATTTTCTCATCTGAAAATATTATTGTCAAGCTTCAAAATGAATAAGTTAACGCGTCGCATTTGTGTTTAATTTTCGAAACTTGCTTTGAACTTTCATTTAAATGAATCTAGAACCAAGCACCACTGATCATGATTGTACTTGTGATGTAGAAAAAATTCATTTTATAATCAACGTGCATATTGGGAGGCAGGGGGGGGGGCGGAAATTAAAACTTACTTGCTTTGATGCATTAATTAATATTTCAAACAAATGAAAAGTTCATGTTCCAAAGAATATCATTCCTGTGCAACGTTTCAAGCGGCATTAATCTTATTCCAGAACACAAGAGTGATGAAAATTTTCAAGACCAACTCTTCAATTGTGGTTCATCGAATTCATTTATAAAATTTATTTTATTTGAGTCACACCATCAACAACGCTGATTTTTTTATGGTTGTAGGGAAGAGAGAGAGATAGTTGAAAGAGCGAATAACGATACGGAGAAAAACACTTGAGTTTTTACTGAAGAGGAGAAGCTTTTTAAAACAATCCCTTCTCCTTTTTACAAGCCAGATTACTTAATATAGTATAATGTACTTTGGTTTTGTTCGAAATAGTTTCAATTGTAGCCGAAGCATTTGAGCATGAATTGCAAAGGTGCAATTTCTTGTTAGTCGACATTTTACCGTTAGTAAGTATCGCAAGGACTTTTTACAAAGGTAACTTATGATATTTGTCTGATTCTCGCTTGGTTTGTTTTCATTTCGATTAAAAGATGGCACCGCCATTTTAATTGTTTACTTTTCCTTGCCTTTAACTAGAAACCATTGCTAAAGTCATGGTTCTTAAGAACAATTTGTGGAGCTTTCTCATGGTATTTTGTCTGTAAATTTTTTGCAGCAAAACCTACTTGATGGCTTTTTTAGGGAATTGCCTAATCTCAAATATTTAAGTTTTTAAAATATTATGGTTATTTTGAATTTCGTTGATTATTTATGGATACATTCAGTGTTGTATCAAATATTGGTAAAATTCAGTCACACATATTTCACAAATCGTGATGTGAGTCAGAAATTTTCCCATTGGGAAGGAATTTCAAAAATGGGAATATTCCTGGGAATATTTCCTTGTCCATCTTACCTTCCCAAACATTGGGAATTTCACATTTTAACGTTTGTTTAAAGTTTGAGTCTTTTAAGTTGTATCTCTTGTGACACAATTTCACTTTTTTAAAACCTAACAATCATTATACAAGGAGGTATTACAGTCCTTTCTATACCAGTGGCGGCGCTAGCTATGGGGCAGGGGGGGCAATTGCCCCCTGTCGGAAACGTCTTGCCCCCCCATCGGGGAAAATTTCTAACTTCGTCGGGAAAATTTTTCCGACAGAAATCTAAGTGCCGAAAACTTTTCTGATTCCGACAGATCAGTAAAATTATTGCAATAAAATCATTCAACTGAAAAAACTTTATTTTTTCTTAAGATATTCTCATTATTTGACAAAATATGCAATTCCAGACTAATTTGGAACACGAGAACCTTCAGGACTTTACCATCGAGTTGCTGCCGTCGTATCTCTTTTGAATGAACGTAAGTTCTGCTGGAGAAAGTTATTTTTGTTCAAGTGGGAAAGGAAAATTTTCCCTTTTCTTTTTCAAACCAGAGGTCCGCACCCACAAATCGCCAGCAGGGTGGCAAGTTCTTTCTGAGAATCTGAGCTAACACGTGTTTCTCTCAGGGCCTTTGCCACCAACTGCCGAGAAGGGGTGGGTGATTAGGGGACGTAAGACCCGACGACTGTGTGAAGAAAGGAAAAGACATCTCCCCTCTCAGGACTCCGGAATTGCGAATTGCATCCAGGGTTGGGGGAAATGAATCGCCAATCACTATTGTATGATGTGCATCGTCAGACAGTTTTAATTAGTGTAACAGGTGTCGTCGGTCGAGGGGGGGGGATGATTTTTGGCGGGAGCTCGAAGGCTTCGGCTTCAGAAAAGTAAAAAGAGCATACGAAAGAAAGACGTTTTCGTCGAAAGAATTTTTTTCCTGTCGTTCGTATCCGTTGGACTTTCTCTCCATCATCGGGCTTTTTGGGTATGGATCTCCTGTTGTCCTTGAACCTTATGATAGGTAGACTGAAACGTTTTCCTTCATCAACAAGGTAACAAACAGAAATTATTTTGGTTTGCTTTTAATTTTCTTTTTTTTTCATTAAAATGCATGTGTTCATTTTAAAATACATGTCAATAAATGGGAAGCATATATCAATAAATCGTAGCAAACGCTTTAATTAACTGTCGCATTATGAGATTACCGTTATATGATTTTTCCATTAATCTATTAAATAATAGTAGCAGGATGTAACTGCTGTTGGTTGTTTGTAATGCTTTTATAACATTTGATCTAAAAGAAAAAATAAATTGCACCTACATTAATTTTAAATGTTTTACCGTGCATACAAAAAAAAAAAAAAGTTTTCTTGCACTTTAGAAAACATTTTTTCTTTTCCTTGGTTCGAATTTCAAGCAAATAGTTAAACAAATGGAATCCCACTGTTGTGCAATTCTTTAACACAAGGCCGTTCTCCCGATCCCCTGCCAGTTTTCCAGGTAAGGAGTCTTCAATCTCATTTTGCAATGTAAAAAAAGAGAAAAACCTTCCCAGTGTTAAAAAATGAATAAAATGTATAGAAAGACATGAATTAAGATGAGACAATTTTTTTTCTGTGAAATTTAGATAGGAAATGTGCTCTTTAAATCTTTGTTAAGGATTTCCTATAATCTAACTTCTAACTAAAGAAATATTATTTTCGAATGTTTTTTAACCGAAAGGAAAAGTAACATCATAGAAACCTTTGCGAGCAGCAGTTGAAATAAATAAATAATAATAATAATAAAAATCGCTATTGCTTCATTGGGGCAGCTGACCAGGGCCATCACCGAGAGCCAATCTGAGCGATTTTTCATCAGTTAGGTCACCGGGCCGCCTCCCCCTTTAAACTTACACTACTCTATTATTCCGTTCATAGAAACATATCAATTACTTGCTGACAAGGGTTGGCTTCTCGTTTTTCTTAATGGGGAAAAATCAAGAAATAGGAAATTTTAAAATTACTCCCCCCTCCCCCACCCAAGAAACAACAACAACAACCTATAAAGCCAACTAGATTTTCAAAAACGTTGTCGAAAAAAAGCGTATAAAATTTTTGTTTTTGGGACAATTTTGAATAATTTCTGGGAGACAGTCTCTGTCCCACAACCCTTACCCTATCGTCGTCAAAGGCCCCCAATAATTGCGTTTTTAGGAGTTAATTTTAAGAATATTTCTGGGAAGAGTCCCGAACCAAACGATGCCCCTGTCCTTTTTTTTTTTTAAATAAGAAGCCACTTTATTTCTCAAAAATAGAAACTGTAAACAAGAGGTTCTGATTAAAAATTGTACCACGCGTGGTCCCTCTCCAATTAAGAAATCTGAAATAAAACTCTGCTACTTAATCGAAAATTGCCAACAAATGGGATTTTTAGACTTAAAACTAAAAAAAAAAAACACATATATATATATCCAGTGTAGTGCACCATTGCCACTCTACATAATTAAAGATTGTCAAAAAAAGCGTTTTTAGTACTTGAATTTCAAAAAAGTCACGAGGAGAGTCCTCTGAGCAATATCCTCCGCCATCCACGATAATTTCCTGAAAACAATTCTTTATTTTGGGGTTTAAATTTCGAAAAATTTTCAGGGGAGTGCTCCTACCCCAATCATTCAAACTCGTTTAAAATACCATTTTTAAACCTCAATTTCGAATTTTTCGCAGGAGAGTCACCGAAACCAAACTTTTTTCTAACGCTATCAAATATGCTTATAATAGCTATTTTTTTTACTTCGACTTCAAAAAATTTACGATGGAGAGTCCCGAACCCCATCCCTTCAATTAAAATTACTGCACATTATAAGAAACTTAATTTTCGTGACTAAATTTTTAAATTATACCTGTGCCCCCCTGTCGGGCAAGCTTGCCCCCCTGTCGGGCATTTCCTAACGCCACCTCTGTTCTATACCTACGTGGATACAAAAAAAAAAAAACTTAAATTTCATTTCATAAACAAAACTGCACTTTTTATGAAACTTTTCATTCATCCCTATCCTATATTGATACAAATTCACGTGTCTCTTTCTTTAAGGTTTTCATTAACCTCTGATCTTATTTCAGAGGGAATTTTCCTGACTAAGAAGGGAAAACGTGTCTTCAACTCTAATTTACTTCTGCAAGTATAGCTTCTACTTTGTATAATTTTTACTTCTACTTTGTATAATTTTTACTTCTACTTTGTATAATTTTTACTTCTACTATCATTCTATTTTTTAGTTTTAGTTTGTGTTTTAGCATCACTATAGTCTGCTATTTTATTATCCTAGTGAAATGGTTTCATAAACCTTAATGTTCAGCTTAATTTGTATAATACAACATTTCCAACTGTATTTTTTTTTCTAAATCCTTATTTAACTAAGGGCAAATTTATTAGTTACACTTACAACATCAGATGCAGTAATTAATACGCAAGTATAGATATTGCAGTAAATGATGGCAATAAAAAATATTTACTATTGTAATTTTTCAACATATTCGTAAAATTTGAAATTTGCAAAAACCTCACAAAGAAATTCTTCCGGATGGCAGACACCTCCCAATAACGGAGAAAGCTTTTAGCCTCGTGACTGTTCGTTATTTTGACGTGCTACAGTATGTTTTCTCATTAATTAAACTTTAACTTTTGAACTTAAGAAGTTTTTGCATTTTTTAGTCAAATCATGATGATATTGCACTATTATTTACCAATAATTTGTTGAGTAATGTAATAAATAAGTATTTTTCAACTATTTATGTCATATATTATAAATTCCCAGTCCTAGAAATATATTAATTTTGGGAATATTTCCAGCATTATTCCCTAGAAATATTTCCTTGAATATAAATTCCCGGTAATTTAACATCACTATTCATAAGTGAAATATTTTTAAGTGAAGTGTTCACGTGGAATACAAAATTCAAAAGAATATTTATTCACAGACTACTTTTTCAGTTTAAATTGTAAATTTTTGTTTGCATTCTAAATTAAGAAGTGTGTACCTGTAGAGTCCAGCAGAAAAAAAAAACTCATTTCAAATGCTTTAAATAGACACACATGAAATAACATTTTTATTTTCTGATTTTATACACCATGTGACATAGTTATACAAAAGAGTTGAATATCAAGTAAATACTTTCATATAGAAGGCAATTTAGAAAGCGCCAGACTCTACCAGGGTTGTTAGATTTCAAAATGTCAAAAAAACCAAACAGCTGCTTTTTTTTTGTATAATTCACTTTAAAAATGCTTCCTTTAAAAACTCTAAGCTGGATTTTTTTTAAAAATAATTTTTGGTTTTATTTTGTTTAATTGCAATGAAAATTATGATTATATCATTTTTTGCTAATTGTTGCAACAAATCGATGAAACAGACTAAAAATTAGGTACCTGTTGAAAAACATTGCACAGTATAAAAAAGAAAAAAAAACTGGTGCCCTATGTTAGGAAATGAGTCTTTTACAGTGAATAAATTTTATTTATAAATTGATATAGTAAAAACCTTTTGATTCCCTGAAATTTTGGCTGCTCAGAGGGTTGTTCTTAATGGTTTTGATTTTTGAATTTGAACTATCAATTAAGTGTATAAAAAAATTGGTGTGTTTACAGTTGTCTAGTTTTACAGAAACCACCTTCCTTTCATGTTTGTTTTTTCTCTTGAAAGAAATCCTGAATCGAACCGTGACGTCCGGATTAGCAGCCATTTCCTGTGGTGAAAATTTCATGTTTTTTTAATCACAAATAACATTAGGAACTTCAGCATCTGAATATGAAGTTGCATCTTAAAGAACAGAAGAAAATAAATAGTCACATAAATAAAGGCATTTTTAAAAAATCAAGTTTTAAATTTTACCATAAAGCTAAAAAAAGAATGGGTTTCTTTCTGCGGAATAATTTGGCAGTAAACGTCCTTCCCCAGTCATTACCGAGATCATCACAATTTTCTTTAGCTGTCTCCTTCCACCCTCCACCAATCAAAAAAAAAAAAAAATGTAGAAAACACCTGCCCATTCCTAGCAAAAGGCTGAAGAAAATAATGAAACGGAGGGGTAGTCACCAGTCTATTTTGAAGCTTAGAGGTGCGACTTCGAGAATTTTTACCGAGGGCCTTATTTAAGGGGTGGTTTTATAGGGTTCAAACCCCCTCAAACATTTTAAAAAGCTATTATGAAAAAATGTTTTTTGTGCACTTTGTTTGCGAAAATAAAAAATGTGATAACTTTTTAACTTTAAATGTTATTTACTTTTTTACTTCATTTGAAAAATGTAACTATCATTATTGAATAATTGTACAGATTAAGTGTTTTATCTTCAATATTTATTGTAGTTATTGCAAACGTCATTTCTTACAGAATAATACTTTTTTCTTCGAATTTTGAATACTAGTGACAAAAAAAGACAGTTTTTTTTAATTGAAAGGGCCGAACTCTTTAATTAACACACTTTATAATTGTGATAAAAAAGAAATTTCAGCAGTGTTACTCCAAATGCGCGTACATGAGTTGGATTCATCTGTCCTTTTGAGGGATTAACAGACACTAACTGTTTAACGGGGTGAACCTATGCAGTGTACATTAGGGTGGGGCGAAAAATAAAATTTTTTTCAGATCAACTTCTAATAGTTGCCAAAAGTTATCTTTGGTGATAGTTAGCTTTTGTGCAAATTTTGAGAAAAATCGGTTAATATCTTCAGGGGGCGCTACGATCGCAAAGTTTTGTCACAGCTTTTATATAGGGATTTTATGGTTAAGATATGAAAAATAATGCCGTTAGCTAATCTCATTGCACTTTTTTACTCATAAGATATATTCATGCATTCAAAGCATATGAAATAACTCACAAAAATTATTTTATATCATTTATTTATTTTCAAGCATCTTAAAAAGAAACAAAACATTGAAAAATAGTGATTTTTAGGATAATATTAAGTAAAAACTGAATTTTTTTAACAAAATGTGACATAAAAATTATGAAGCAGCAAACATACGACAACATTAAACAGCATTACTTGAACATCAATAAAATCCAGTTCGAAAAATATGTACAAATGTACACAACATACATGATACGACAATTTTTTGTGTCGCAGTTTGAGCTTTCACAAAAAATCTTTTTTAGTTTCAAAGAAAAGCAGTTCCTTTCAAGCCTTTAAACTTGCACGAACGAAACCATCCCTTGTTTCTATTCCACTTATGATCAGTGATGCATCCGTCACCAACTTTACACTGTGATCCACGGATTGAATGTGACAAATAAATGTCCACATGTTTCATTGAAAATTGGAACATCTCCTGTTTTCACCGTGTAGCTTGTCATCAGATGGCATAATTATTATAAGAGGATCTGTAATAAGCACGTATTCTCACTGCCAATTTATCAAGTCTACATAGTCGGAAGAAAAGTTAATCTCAAAAATGATTAAAGTGTGGATGTCATTACTATACACAGAATTGGTGTTTCTTACGCTTAAAATTTGATGAGCAACTAACTGCCGTACATGCTTTCGATCATCATTTAACATTGCCAGCAAAATATTTTCAGTATATACAAAAAAAAAAAAAAAAAAGCTATCCTCTGAATAACTGGAGCAATGACATGCAACAGGTCGTCTGGTAAATAGTTCGACTGACTAATAATGTGCCACAAATTTCGTGCACCATCCTTGCATGATGAGATGCACTTAATGAGAAACCAGAAAAGTGCACATTTAACAATAACTGAAACTATAGCATTTTTAAGTTTGCTGTCGGATATTCTGTGCCGATGTTCAAGCGCAAATTTGATTGACTGTCATGAGCCTTCTAGAATGACACCAGGAGCTAGGTACTGTTTCAGAAAGATGTATGGAGCGGTTGCCACTAATAACGGCTTCAAATATTTCCAGTAAATATTTCTGGTCTGTTCTTAGGTCAGCTCGGTCGATAGTTGGTATGTTTTGCATATTGCGCTCAACTGCCTCATATTTCACTGTAGTTAGAGATTTGCTGCCTGTCAACATTTTGCCAATAAAACCGCTGAACCCACAGGACCAGTTGTTCATCCATCTAAGTATTCTACTAAGTGGCGAAGAAGCAGTTCACTGCCATGAAGCTTGCATATTAACCACTGCAATGACCGATTAAAAATGTTTCAAGACGTTATATTTAGCCACATTTGCTCATAACAGTACCTCCCATAACAATGATGCCATCTGAAGACGAGCTGCATGACTTGAAAACCGGAGATGTTCCGCATTTTCTTCGAAACATGTGGAGATTTACTTGTCATACTCAATCCGTAGAATCTAGCGTAAAGTTAGTGTCAGATGCATCACTGACCATAAGTGGATAGAAGCGAGGGATGGTTTTATTAGTGTAAGTTTAGAGGCCTGAAAGGAAATGAATTTCTTTGAAAGTAAAAAAGACATTTTTTGAAAGCTCTAACTGTGACACCTAAAGTTGTCGTATCATGTATGTTGTGTACATATTTTTTGAACCGGATTTTATTGATGTTCAAGTAATGCTGTTTAATGTTGTCGTATGTTTGCTGCTTCATAATTTTTGTGTCACATTTTGTAAAAAAATTTCAGCTTTTACTTAATATTATCCTAAAAATCACTATTTTTCACGTTTTTGTTTCTTTTTAAGATGATTGAAATGTAAATATAGGATTTAAAATAGTTTTTGTGAGTTATTTCATATGCTTTGAATGCATGAATATATCTTATGAGTAAAAAAAATGCAATGCGGTTAGCTAACGGCTTTTTTTCTTCATATTTTAACCATAAAATCCCTATAAAAGCTATGATAAACTTTGTGATCTCAGCGCCCCCTGAAGATACTAACCGATTTTTCTCAAACTTTGCACAAAAGCTAACTATCACCAAAGACAACTTTTGGCAACTATTAGAAGTTGATCTGAATTTTTTTTTATTTTTCGCCCCACCCTACTATACAGTGCAGACCATTTTGACGAAGTCTTTCCAGAAGTTCATCCACAACCAAGCTTCAAAGAAGGGGGGGGAGGACACCCCCTTGTGGACATCCCTGGCAATTATCCACTAAAAGGGAATCACCCAGCAGCCTTTGTTTCGTCATGCGGGTGGTAAGACAACTATTAATCCAGGTACAGACCATAGGGTTTATTCCCTTCCGAATGAGGGAATTAAAAATAGTCTCGGTGGAGACCTTGCCAAAGGCTCCTTCAATATCAAGGAATACAGCAAGAGCCAGTTCCTTTCCATTGTCTGCACTATCCAGCAGGGGCGGATACAAGGGAGGGACGATGGGGGCGATCGCCCCTCCCTTGAGGGACTCTTCTCCAGCAGTTTTTCGACTTTGAAGTTCAAAAGAGGCATTTTTAGCTGATCTTCGATCACACTACGAGAAGTGGTTGGGATTTGGGGCTCTGATCTGGAATTTTTTCGAAATTGAAGATCGAATCATTTGTAATAAACATGTGTTAACCAGGATATGTGGTAAAAAAAGGGGCAAGTAGAAAACAGAAACCAATCGCCCCTCTCTTGGAACATTTCTGGATCCGCCCTGCTATCCAGAGCTGTTGTTAGTTCGTACAGTGCTGTCTCATTCGACTTACCTGGTTGGGGTAAGCATGCTGGCACCTAGATAGAGGATTTGTTTTTAGAGTGCCATCCCTAATGTACTTATCGATCGATTTCTCCAGGGTTTTATGGAGAAAAGAAGTAAACCTGATAGGTTTGAAGGCTTTAACCTCGTGATAGTGTAGGTAATCACCTGCATGCAACCTCAATACAGGCAAAAGGCAAAGTTCAACGCGGTTCGCCAGGCCACGAGGTGAACCCTTAGCAGCGACCTTTAACCCCGATCACTATATGATCACGCCATGTTCTCATCAGCACGGTTCCACACCTTGGATTTAGGTTGCCGTTCCCGGTGGATAGGACAAAAGAACCCTAACTTGGGACCGGCATAAGGATGAGTCAAGCTCCATCCTATGGCAGAGTTGACAGATATGTTACTAGAAGAATTTTGGCACATCATCTGTCCATTATCGCACAAAAGTGTTGATTGGTAGGTTGTTTTATTACATTTTTACCACAGGCAAACTTGTGCCAGTAAACGTTTGTATATATGTCTCTATAAATATGTGATTTACAAGTTTTCTTCAACAGTTTGAGGCAGGTTCACCATGCAAATTTAAATACTTGATGGCTCTTTTGCATACACAAAATAATAACTTACTTTCAAACAGTTTTTTTTTTTTTTTTTTTTTTTTTTGTACAGAGCAAATACTATTCAAATCAAACTATCCAAAACTATGCTGTTCCTTCAGGAAATGTTTGCCATGCTTGATATTTGAACAGAGTTTTGTCTGCCTGGAAAAATAAAGTCAACATGTCTATGGCATAAAAGTCATATATTAGTAAGAATATTAGAAATAGTAAAATGCTTTAAGTAAAGGTCCTTTTTCTTGGACACTTCCTTGCCAGCTGGAAAGCAACCTGGATAGCTTGTTCAGGAAGCACATTTATTTATTTTTGTGCATGACTTCAATATTTTTCTGTTGTGATCAAACTTTTTATGTTTGTTTCTCTTTTTTTCCCCACCCTCAATGTATGATTTTTTTTGTTATTTTCAGTATTAACCTGGACAACTAGACATCAGACTTCAATGTGTATGATATCAATAACATTATAGGCCCATGTAACCCCAGCATTGCAAAACTTCCACTTGCATCTAAACAAGTTCATCGAAGTAAAGGTTTCAAGAAATGCAACTCCAGAAATATTTTCTCGAATATTAAAGCGAAAGACAAACTGTGTTACCTCATCTGAGCCAATCAAGGAACAATCCAGGTCACATACGGAAACGGACGCATCTGTTATTTTGCAGGGATGTTAGTTTGGCGTTTTTGCATGTGTGTTAGCGTCTGAATTAATTAGGCGTTCAATGAAATCAACGATAAAAAAGCTTTAAATCCCCCCCCACACACACATTCCTCCTGACAGTCAAACTGACAGCAAGGACTTTTTTACGTTTCATATTTTTCCGAAACTGATTTTGAGGTTCCTCCACAGACAAGCCATTGTTCTTAAAAGCCTTGCTCTAGAAATGTGTCAAGTAACACTGTCTCTGTTTCCAAATCTATAAAATAATACTTGGAAAAAAACGCTTGTCTCTTTTGGATTCTTTCTAAAGGCATTTTCAAACACTTGATCATTAAGAGGAATTCCATTGAATTTCAAGCAGAAGTTGCACCGTTCGGCCATGTCAGATCAACTGAAGATCTGTGTCGGTGAGAAACGGCATTCGTGTGAATATTGTTTAAAAGCGTTTTCTCGGCCTTCAACCCTAAAGGTACATCTACGAACACACACTGGGAAAATGTCATATTCGTGTGAATGGTGTTCTATGGCATTTCGTCGTTTGTCAAGTTTAAAAGAACATCAGAGAGCCCACACTGGAGAGAAACCCCACTCGTGTGAACTCTGTTCAAAGTCTTTCACTCAATCTTCAAGTTTAAAGAACCATTTGAGAGTACACACTGGGGATAAACCCTATTTGTGTGAACTCTGTTCAAAGGCTTTTTCTCAATCTTCCCATTTAAAGAAACATTTAAGAGTTCACACTGGGGAGAAACCCTTTTCGTGTGAATATTGTTCAAGTGCTTTTTCCGATCCTTCCGATTTAAAGAAACATTTAAGAGTTCATACTGGGGAGAAACCCTTTTCGTGTGAATATTGTTCAAGTGCTTTTTCCGATCCTTCCGATTTAAAGAGACATTTAAGAGTTCACACTGGGGAGAAACCCTTTTCATGTGTGCTGTGTTCCAAGGCTTTTTCCCGTTCTTCCACTTTAAGGGTACACTCAAGAACGCACACTGGTGAGAAACCCTTTTCGTGTGAGCATTGTCCCAAGGCATTTGCACAATCTTGCCAGTTAAATGTACATTTGAGAACACATGCTGGGTAAAGCCATAGTCATGACAACTATGTCTAAGAGCAGTTTTTGACAAACGTGTCATTCATGTAACATTTGTTCAAAGACATTTTCTCCCGTTTCAGATACTAAGAAACTTAAAAGGCGTCCGTACTCGTGAGCAGCCATGTTTGTCTTAACACATTCACTCTGTCTTCAAGCTTTGGTCTGCATTTGAGGGTCCACTTTTGTGCACTGTAAAAAATGAACATTGTTTTTACAGTATAATTATAGTAATAAACTGTACAATTACCAAATTTACGCTAGTAAACTGTAAAATTGCTAATTTTACAGTTGTTTACTGTAAAAACAACAGCTCATTTTTTGCGGTGTGAAGATACCTCTGCGGGTGACTCTGGTGCTTTTCATGCACTCGAACTCCCAGTTTAGTTACGCATACGAGAGCCCATTGAACACACATTATAGTTTTTCACATAAATTTTACGTGTTAGGCCACGGCTCAATAATGTAGCTTGTTTGAACTTCCTCTTTCGTTGCAAAGCTATAAATGATCTCTCCTGCCCTTCAAATACTATTTATATATAGGTACTCGTTTAACAATTATAGCCTCGAGCGCCACCCGTCGGCATTTTTAGCACCTGTAGCTAATTTTTCAAAATTCTGCACATGATTTTTACAGCTTTCTCAATAAACGTATCGTTTGCTTCGTGCCGAAGTCATGTGTTTTCAAACCATGAATCGAGTTTGAAATCGGGGAATGCTTTTTTAGGCACCCTGTAGTTTAAATTAATTTAGTACATTGGCGAGATGAAGCAAATAATGATGCGGGTCAACTCGTAAATGGAAGGGAAAATGTTGTAACTGATTGCTTATGCTGAAACTTTATTAGCTAACCGAGAAGCAGAATTTTTGTCTGTCTTTTTTTTTTTTTTTTTGCATACCAATGCAAATTAATTGGCAAAGAGAAGGTCCTAAAATTGAACTATTCAATTTATTCAATAAAATGTATGATGCATTTTTTGTATATTAAATTTGTGTTTATTAATGGTCCATTCAATTTTGTTGTATTGTTTTCTAACTGATGTATTTAAAAGAGCATGTTTTGGTGCTTCCACTTTATCCCATTCTGTGAAAGTTGGGACACTTCTGAAATTAGTGTATATGTTAATTTCATGGTTACATGTGGACAATGTATTTTAAATAAAAATAGATTGAAATAAATTTATCTTGGTTATTTAAAAATAAAAATGCAAAAAAAAAAAAAAAAAAAAACAATTTGATTGGTTCAGAAAACTATATCTATTTATTTATAAATCCATTTCGGTTGAGTTATGGAGCAACAGAATGGGCAAAGTCTCTATGGCGTCAATTGGCGCCAACACTTTTTTTCACCCACCACACTAAAAAATGAACTGCTGTTTTTACAGTATAATACTGTCGGATAAGGTTCCACTTTAAAACTTAAATGCACACTAATAAACTAAAAAACCGTGATTGTGAAATTGGTAATATTAAAAGCAATCATCCTTATCATTAATCGGGGCAGCCGAATAATCGGCCGATTATCAACAACCGATTAATTGGTAATCGGCCAATTTGCTTATCGGTGCATCCCTTATTTAAACACTTAACAGATTTTTTAAATCGAAGAAATAAATAAAAAAATACATTTCAAGTATTATGTGAAGTAAAATCTTGTCAAAGTTTTATGAACTCTGTTTATACAACTTTTGATGAGAACATTAATTTTAGATAAGTAATGAATAAGTTTGAATATTTAAGTAAAATACATTGTTAAAATCAGTAAATGTACTAAATGATTCTAATCATATATATTTACAAGTTTTTTTACTAAACATTAAAATATTGTCCTAGCTCAAGGATATAATTTAATAGCTTTGATGTGCATAACCATGAAAAATAAAATAACTATATTTGGAAATAAGGTTTGAAAATATATTTTCCAAAGCATCGAATGTTTGGATAAATATCTAACATTTTTATTCAACAAAAAATAAACTTGTGAAAATACATTAGTCCGTGTCTTTAATAAATATAATATTTAAAATTAATTTCTTTGAGAATCAATATCTATTTCATAAAAAAGTACTATTTTGACTAGTATTTATGTATGAATGATACTTATATTCATTTGTGCAATGAACATTTGAAAGGGTGTTTTACTAAAAAAATTATTATAAATTTCCTATTATCCTTTTTTACAATTATACATGGACTCTATAAAGCCGATTATATGCACTTTCCCGATATAATCATACACAAACATCACAATCTCAGACACACAAAAAAAAAAAAAATCGATGAATTAATATGTTCTATAAACAAATTATAGTCCATTACGTTTATAATCGTTATTTTTGGTGACAAATGAATATTGAAAGTTTAGTAATCAATTCATATTCATTTATTTTAATTCTAAATCTAAATTTCGAAAAAATTTCTGACACTATGATATTTTCGTAACTATCGAATACAATATCAATGAAGCAGCAGAGAATCCAGAGAATAAGAGACACTAAGTGATAAAATATTTGTAGAAAGATAATTTGTACAATGTAATACAAGAAAAAAAAAAATTCAAGCTTACTTATAGAAATGTTTTAAACACTTCCAAAATACAGGGTGTCCACTCCAATCGTGGACCAATAGCTAATTTCTAAACCGTTAGAGATAAGCATATAGTTTATTTAGGAAAAAATCTCCAAATTATGAAAGGAATTTTGGGTCTATTCAATGTTTTTCAAAAAATCAAATTTTGAAAGAGTTACGAAATTTAAATTTTTATACAGCCCCCCAGTCCTATCAATCATACATAGTAAAACATTCTTGACACTGTAACGTTTAAAACTAAAAAAAAATCACTCTTCTACCACAAAAATTGACCGAGTTATGACGTTTTGAAAAATCAAGATTTTGCATTGTTTCATGACGTCATCGAGAGATCGCTTAAGGGACCGTATGCGAAATCCTTCAAAATCTTGATTTTTCAAAACGTCATAACTCGGTCAATTTTTGTGGTAGAAGAGTGATTTTTTTTTAGTTTTAAACGTTACAGTGTCAAGAATGTTTTACTAAATATGATTGATAGGACTGGGGGACTGTATAAAAATTTAAATTTCGTAACTCTTTCAAAATTTGATTTTTTGAAAAACATTGAATAGACCCAAAATTCGTTTCATAATTTAGAGATTTTTTCCCAAATAAACTATATGCTTATCTCTAACGGTTTAGAAATTAGCTATTGGTCCACGATTGGAGTGGACACCCTGTATAAAAATTCCGTTAAAAGAGACCCTCCATCTTTCTGCTTTAAATTACTTTAAATGCAAGCGCTTTAAACCTTGAGTACAGTAACCTGTTTGGGTTGCGTTTAAAGCCCAGCTTTCGCCAAAGCAAACTTCTTCGTGGACTTTTAAAAACAGTCTTAAAAATAAAATTACAGGTAAAAAAACACTATGAAATGAAGCAAGACCGTTAGTTGATAGATTAAAGTACATTCTAAATGCATTGGTTTATTTTTATCGTTCAAAATATTGCTCAGAATGCAGCAAACAAAACCTTGAACATAGGCCTGATAAAACAAAATAATTTTTTTAAAAATTCTGAGGAGAATAAAACTTCATTGAAGGCACTAGACTAGTGCACAGCACACAAAGAATTTAAAACTGAAAACCAAATTGCATGACTTAATTTATTTCATTAGTAATCCACTTTTTTTTCTGGAGCGCAAGTCGCGCACAATGCTATTCCTATAATTCCACTTTAGATATTTAAACCCTTATTTTCTTATTCACTCATTTATATTTTTCACATACATTAATTTATTAACTAGCTTATTACCTGGCGTTGCCCGGTATTGCATTATGTTCAACTTATTTCATGCTTAAATGAAATAGGTGAGCCTCAAAATGATTATTCATTGTAATCGTAATCTTTGTTGGGAAAATACTCCTATTTCAATGTGTTAAATTTTATCAATTTGTATGCTTTTAAAGCCTAATCTCTATTACTATTCAAAATGGAAAGAAAATGCCATTGTGAAACAAAAAATTTGAAGTTTGAGCTTTTTGGATTTTTTTTAAATTTTTCTAAATTCCGCCTATGTGAATTCTAGTGCTTCAAGGAACTTCTGTGCCAAATTTGATGAAAATCCGACGAAAACTGGATCTGTATAAGGAACAAATGCATATGTACAAATATACATACATCCATTTTTATACACATAAATACATTTATTCGTTTATTGCTTCAATAATTCACTCATTCGTTTATTTATACATTTATTTGATAAAAAATATTTTTAACTATCAGATAGAAAATATTTTATTAAACATATTTTATTTCTCACATTGCCTTTGCTCTTTTTTTTTTTGGGGTGAACATTTTCCATTTTACTTTGAAGGTACAAAATAACTGCCAAAAATGAAAAATAATGCTTCAACTCAAGTTGTATTAAAAAAATACATTTTTCCATCTTTAAGGCAATAATGTTCGAAGCGAATTTCCAACTTTTTCATTTTGAAACAGTTAATTCTGTACCTCAGAACCAGACTAACGTAAGTCCATTTTCGTCATTTTTCGGTAGAGGGGAAAAGCGATTGTCGAATACATCGTTTTTCCCCTCTACTGAAAAATGACGAAAATGGACTTACGTTAGTCTGGTTCTGAGGTACAGAATTTATCTCAACTCTTTCACTTTGCCCCACACTCCCTTACATGACAAACGAGATTTTAATGCTATTTAGATGAATATAAGCTAAAATAACTATTACGTCGTATGAGAAAATTTGCAGTATGGCGTAATGATTGGCGACGTCACAGAAATAAGTCGAAGCTTTTGGGAGCACAGACCACTGCACTTTCTCCACTGGCTTCAGATAAGCAAATGCAGCGTTTTCCCGCATGTTTAGGAAAATTGTACTCGAGTTGTAGTGCTTGAAACTTTTACATCTGCTAACTTCGATGGATGCATGTTTAGCAGCATTTAATATTTTATGACATTAATTTTAAGCGAATGTGATTCACTCATCTAATTTCTACCCCCATCATTGCAAATGTTTATAACTGCATGTTCTGTGTGTGTGGCTGAAAGAACTACACAATAAATTTCAACCATTTAGAGTTGTTATTTTTGAAATACATATGTACTGGGGCTCTTTTGCTTGCCGCCGGTTTTACTCAACGCCTCCTTAATGCTAAATTCCTACAACATTTACCTTAAAGCGAAAGGCATTTGTTCGAAACAAAGCGCCACCTTGCGTCTGCAGCTATTAGCGAGGGATCCAAAATATATTCGAATTAAATATTTTGAATGGTTAACTTTTGAACGTGAATTTAGAAATCAACCAATTGTAAAATTTCCTGACAGTTTCTTTGTTTCGAATGCATTATGAACAAAGGGAGAATTTTTGCTGTGTGTTAAAAACCAGAAAGCAGTGTGCTTTTACTATTACGGGGGCGTTGTTTTACTATGCATTGACGTATTTTTCAATCTGTCTGTCGTAAAGATACAGGCTTCAGTAGTCTGAATAAAGCATTGGAAAAGGGAAAATGCCTTTGAACATTGCTCACAATGGTGTCTCCCCAGTATGGATCCTTAGATGTTTCTTTAAACTTGGAAAAATGGAAAATATCTTCGAACATTTTTCACAGAACAGTTTCACTCCAGTATGAGTCTTTAGATGTTTCTTCAAATCGGAAGAATCGGAAAATGACTTACAGCAATAGTCACAGGCAAATAGTCTCTCTCCAGTATGGATTCTCCGATATGCTTCTAAAGATGAAGCGTTGGAAAATGCCTTAGAACAATGTTTGCAGGAGTACCATCTCTCCGGTGTGGATTTTGAGATGTTTTTTTAAATTTGAAGCATGAGAAAATGACTTAAAGCAATGTGAACAGGAGTACGGTTTCTCCCCGGTGTGGATTTTGAGATGTGTTTCTAAATTTGAAGCTTGGGAAAATGACTTAAAACAATGTGAACAGGAGTACGGTTTCTCCCCAGTGTGAATTCTGAGATGTGTTTTTAAAGCTGAAGCGCTGGAAAGTAACTTAGAGCAATGATCGCAGGAATATGGTTTCTCCCCGGTGTGGATTCTGAGATGTTTTTTTAAAGCTGAAGCTTGAGAAAATGACTTAGAGCAATGTTCACAGGAGTACGGTTTCTCCCCGGTGTGGATTCTGATATGTGTTTTTAAAGCTGAAGAGACGGAAAATGACTTAGAACAATGTTCACAGGAGTACGGTTTCTCCCCAGTGTGGATTCTCAGATGTGTTTTAAAACCTGAAGCGGAGGAAAATGACTGAGAGCAATGGTCACAGGAGTACGGTTTCTCCCCGGTGTGAATTCTGAGATGTGTTTTTAAAGTTGAAGTTTGAGAAAATGACTTAGAGCACTGTTCACAGCAGTACGGTTTCTCCCCGGTGTGGATTCTGAGATGTGTTTTCAAAGCTGAATCTTTGAAAAATGACTTGGAACAATGTTCGCAGGAGTACGGTTTCTCCCTGGTGTACATTCTGAGATGTCTTTTTAAAGCTGAAGCTGCAAAAAATGACTTAGAGAAATGTTTACAGGAATACGGTCTCTCCCCGGTGTGGATTCTCAGATATTTCTTCAAACATGAAGAATCGGAAATGCCTTTGAACATAAACCACAGGAATAAGGTTTCTCACCGATTTGGATGCTCTGATGTCTCTTAAAATCTAAAGCTCTGGAAAATGACTTAGTGCAGTAGTCACAGGCAAATGGTCTCTCTCCGGTATGGATTCTCTGATATGCTTTTAAAGATTAACTGTCGGAAAATGCCGTAGAGCAATGTTCACAGGAGTACGGTTTCTGCAAGGTGTGGATTCTTAAATGTGTCTTTAAAGTTAAAGCGTCGGAAAATGACTCAGAGCAATGTTTACAGGAATATGGTTTCTCTCCCGTATGGATCCTCAGATGTTTCTTTCAATTTGAAGCGAAGAAAAATACCTTCGAGCAATGCTTACAGGAATAAGGCTTCCCTCCGCTATGGATTTTCAGATGTTTCTTCTAACTTGAAGAATTGGAAAATGGCTTTGAATATAGGCCACAGGAGTACGGTTTCTCTTCAGTGTGAATTTTTTCGATGTATCTTTAAAGTTGAAGCGTTGGAAAATGCCTTTAGGCAATGTTCGCACAAATAATTATCTTTAGAGCAATGATGGATACCCGTAACTGAAGCTCTAGAACGGGCTTTGAAGAATTAAAAGCAGAACAAGCTTTTTACATATGTCAGTCATGTTTTTGCTACTTTAGAGTCAGAAATGATTTAATTTTTTTCATTAAATTCAGTTTCTCCGAGTGTTGGTTACCATAACTTGCATGTAGGACAAACTTTCATGAAGATCTAGCCATATAACTAATTTGAAATCAACATTATGTAGAAAAGGATTCATATGGGCAGATGTGTCTGGTCGAATCTAAACACATATGCAACACACTTTCTCAGTTTTTAACGATCTCTTCTCAGTTTCGAAAACCAAGAAACCGGGTATGATGTCAAGGACTATTTTCCTTTATGCTGATAATTTTCCAACTTCAATGGTATAGCGTGTAGTTTTAAATAAAACAAAGTTCACCTTGCGTGCGTTAGTGTACAAACAATATCACACATATTGAACTAACCGTACTAACGATGACACAAAACAGGTTCGAATGTGTTACAGAGATCAAATGAGCCGCTTCTCGTCAGAAAACTTTTACCGCCTCTTGATTTGCTGCTTTTAGTTTATGGTTCACAGTTGATTATCAAAGCCTTCGCTCAATTTAATTATCTCTCGCTGGAAGGAGGAGTAACGATCAAGAATGGTCTTTCGGACATGGTTCTTCAGATGAAAGCAGAAACATAGACGTGCGTTGAGGTAGGGCGAGTCAGCACTCCTTGTAGGCAGGCTCTTTGAATTCCAACACTATGTACAGTCCTGATTATACTGAAATGAAATGAAGAGTTCGAGTCAAAAACCTAAAAAATAATAATCAGAAGAAAAAAATAAATACAAGCAACTCTATTATGTTCTTATCCAATTGTCGAAAAAACAACTATATTAAGACGTCTGGCTCTTCAATATATCTTTCCCTGTGCTCTTCTGAGCAGTATGCGGGGTTTCCGGAGGCCGAGAGTGGTAGCGTTTTTTTTTACTGCGCATCGTATTTTTGCTGGTAAAAATAGTGATTTTTAAGTCTTTTTGGGCAACTTCGCGTCAAATCAATCATGAAAAAAAAAGTTTTTGGCTTCACCAATTCCGATTTTAACAAAAATTAGTGTGAAGGACGCATATTACAAGATAAATAATCCTGCTTAGCTAGTTTTAGATTTTTATTTCAAAAATTGCGCAAAACACAGAGCTGTTAATGAATGAAAAAAAAAACCCAAAAGTTTTTACATACTCCTTTTTTTAAATTATAGTAGAACAAAAATAAAAAAAAACTATTGTGAAAGATGGAAATAGAGCTTTCCACTGATATGCTACATCACATACCTACAACAGGTTTAAGCTTCTCACTGCCCCAAAATGGTTAAAAAATCACTATTTTTACCAGCAAAAAAGTGATGCGCAGTAAAAAACGCAACCACTCTCTGCTGCCGGACGCCCCTCATACTGCTCAGAAGAGCATAGCGAAATATATATCAAAGAGCCATACGTCTTAAAATAATCCGCTAGCTCTTAGACCTTTGCAACGAGACGCTACTATTCTGTCTGAGCCATGGTTCGCCTGCCGAGTCAGAAACTTGCGTTAAAAATGTCCAAAAATGTTCAATGAGTATTATTTGCTATTGCAACAAAATTATGCAACATCAAGATATTCATTTTTCCACAAGAATTTTTAACTTTGTAGGTAATTCAATTTAGCAAACTATAATAGCTTCAAGGCTGAACGTACGCAAAGGTTTGGGTAGGACATTTTAAACTTTTCAAATAAAGCAGGATTCAAAAGCGTTCCTTTATTCATGTCAAGTTATTGGTTTAAAAGTTGTTGTTTTTTTCTAACATGTTCAAAACTGTTTTAGAATTTGAGCATAAAAACTTACGATATTTTGGTCAGGTTTATGCTGTGCTCTCTTTGTACTCCATACATTTAAATAACAACAAAAGTCAATACATTTCTCTTAAAAAAATATAAAAAAAAAGTAATTTTTAAAAAAGGATCGGTAACAGGTTAAATCTGTTCCAAATTTCAAAACGTTTAACATTAAATAGTAGAGGGGCTATGGTCCAAAATATAGCCGGAAACTGCATTTTGTGATAAAATTATGAAAGTTGGTATTTTGGTCAAAAATTATGAAATTGCTTTTCTTATCTCTTTTTCGAAAAACACCGTATCATCCTTTGGGAGTTCCGTTACGTTAAATAAAGTTTAGAAAGCCATCAAAATAGCTTAAAAACAATTAATTTTAATATTACTCATTAAAAATTCGTTTTTTTCAACAAAACTCAAATTCATCAAATTCTTATAAATTTTTTTCAGGGGCTGCTTTAGGAGTGTCCAACTATGTATTTGAAAGCACTATATTAAAGAAAAACAATTTAGTTGCATTAAAATCTCAGAAAAATCCGAAACTGTGGAAAACCCGAGCATATTTTTTAAAACTTACTCATAAAAATTTATTGCAAAACTGAAAGTAAAAACAGAAATTAAAAATCATAAACAAAGTTAATACTTTTTCAAAACTTGAAATAAACTTTTGAATTGTTATTTAAGAATGAATACGTATCCTTGGTTAATTAAAATAAAACCGGTTTTCTTTATGGACGAAAAAAGTAATAAGAAAACTTCAAACATTTTGAAAAAAAAAACGCAATGTTCTGGAAATTTCACTCACATTCAGCTGGATTATAAGTTATGCTTGCACTTATAAAATAGGGGGGGGAGGGGGAGGCACGAGCATCTTTTTTATACAACTGCGAAATTCTATATTAAAAGCTTTTAAGCAAATTTCAAGTTTTTTCTCACAAAACGATTTGAGGATTTGTTCTCTAATTCGAAAAAATTTAAGAAGAAAAAAATAATTATTGCAATAAAAAGTTCAGTGCTATGTAATGTATATAAGCAAACAATATCTCCACTAATCAAATACGTGCTGTTATTGAAAAGTAACTCTTTATTACAAAATAAACTACTAAATTTCAATATAAATCTGAGCAAGTAATTATATACAATAAGTGAATATGTGTAATGATTATACAGGGTGTTCCAAGTCAACTGTCATGACCTCTAATTCCTCAACTGTTCGTCCTAGATGCATACTTCCAATTGTAAATTTGCTCAAAATGAAGTAGTCAAAATATTGAAAGTTTGAAGCGAAAAAATAATTCAGTCAAAAAATACGAAATCTAACTTTTTATAGGGACTTCAGGTCCCCAAACTTATATTTAGGAAATAAATCTCCATTGAAAAATAATACTAACACAAAAAAATGACATTTGTGCGATCAAAATTTGCGGAGATATTCGAGTTTTTAATGCGCAGGGCCCGTAAACAAATTGACAAAAGAAATTTTCGCCCTGCCAGAGGAATAACGAGCTTTTAGGTAAGGGACGATAATGAAATTTTTTTCGTCCATGTCAGAAAACATTCGCTTCTCATTGTATTCAAAAATAAATACAGATGATACAAGACTACAAAACATAACAAGACAAGGTAAATTATTATACAATTTTATACAAAGATATTAAACACACGAAATATGTAGAATCTAAGAAATAATATACATTGCGATTACATTGTCCGTAAAGCAACACCATTTCTACATACTGTTCCGTAGTGTACATCGTAACTTCAAGCCTTAACGAAATGCATCTAGTTAAGCCGATTTTATTCTGCAGTGAAAGGATTACGTTATTTCAAGCAATCACTATAATTAGTAAATTTATATTCGCGAATTCAGCAAGACAGTTTCATTCTTTCTTATTCATTTTTTTTCGTATTTTAATTCCCATGTTAAATAACTTTTGCAGTTAAATATATTTTAGGAAAATAAAGAATATTTTGAAAAAAAAAAAAAAGAACTCTGAATGGTGCGAATTTCGCGTGTATATGGCCCCCAAAATCACTTAAAATAACGCTAGTGTAAAGTGGTATAAGTCATAAAGTTTCATGTTTCATTTCTCCATGGATTTTGATCGCACAACTGTCATTTTTTTTTGTGTTAGTGTTATTTTTCAATGGAGATTATTTCTCTAAATATAAGTTTGGGGGCCCGGAGCCCCTATAAAAAGTTAATTTTTTTATTTCTTAACCAATTATTTTTTTCGCTTCAAACTTTCCATATCTTATCTCTCCTCCTCATTTCGAGGGAAATATACATCTAGGACGAACGGTTGAGGAAATAAAGGTCATGACAGTTAACTTGGAACACCCTGTATACAAGTTGATTTAACGTATTTGACCTTGCTAGTAATTTACTTTAATTTACAGCACCGTCCTAATGGAATTCACTACCATGTCACTTGCGACAGGATCTTCAAACCTGCTAGTACAAGAGACACATATTGATTCATTCACCTTTACAAACTAAGGCAGGGATTCAAGTGAAACAGCACTGCGATCGCTTCGATTGCAATCGCTACTGGAAATGAATTACATTATCAGCAAATTAACTTGGCACTGACGTCACTACGAGCGGAGCCAATAAGAGCTCACAAGCAGTCACCGATCTCCTCTAATTCGCCAAGTAGGCTGTGACGTTTTATTTAGCTCGTTTTTCATAGGCTAACGTTACGCTGATGTCACGATGTTTTTATCAAGAAACGTTCTAATGTAATTCATTTCCAGTAGCGATTGCAGTTTGCGATCGCCTGTTTCACTTGAATCCCGGCCTAAAACATATTTCAGGCCTGATTTCTCTGTACGCATATGTCCATGTCCAAAGTGTGATAATATTTTTTCTCTTAGCCTGGTATTGTGAACATCATTAGCAGATATATTTTCGATTGATAAATTATGTTGTAGCATAAGTTTTCTGTTCTTTCTGAATAATATTTTAGTAAAGCTAACATTCTGAAAACTGGATACTTATCATCTTTGTTAAATCTTACATCTTGCATGTAAGAAATTACTCGATAACAGGGCAATTAACTCAATTAGTGAATACATATTTTCCTCAGAACAATCATTTGCTGTCCTGCAACAAGTACGGTGGTACTTGCATTTTGCATTCTTGAGCTATCATGTCAGCTTGTGCCAACTCAGCAGTGAGCATACTGTCTTCTTTTATCAACACGCAATTTCGTATTTTTTGTCAACTGATTTCGTCAGAACTAGATGTAACTCCTGTCCATTTTCACCAGGCTTATCACAAAAAAAAAAACACAA
Source organism: Uloborus plumipes (assembly GCA_038373865.1). NCBI lineage: Eukaryota > Metazoa > Arthropoda > Arachnida > Araneae > Uloboridae > Uloborus > Uloborus plumipes. The sequence goes on along the minus strand of JAXGGA010001192.1, from coordinate 121,570 downwards.
ATCTGGAAAGGATGAAGTTCATTTCTTTCTCTTCTGTTGAACTGAAACTCTTTTCAAAATATCTCTTCAAAGTTCTCCTTTGTTTTTCTTTCTTCAGCTCTTCTGACTTTTGCACTGTTATACCTCAAACTGCAAGATTTATGCCACTTATCCCTCTTTTCAATAAATGTTTCCGATACAAATAACTTTTCAAATTTAAATCTAGCTACATTTACAAAGTCTGATAATTTGCCTAAATTTTGCCAGTTTTGATAGATTTTTGGACATTGTTTCATACTCTCGGTACAGGACTGATACATTTAAAGTTGCTGCTGGGCACAATAGATTTTTTGGAGCTAATTTCGGACAGAAAATAAATTTAATCCCTTTAATATCTGTTGTAATAATTTTGGTAAAAACAACATTTCCTCGGGTACTTGCCATTTAAACTTTCAGACTTTAACACTGAAACGAAATTAAAATAAATGCATTTAAAACAATACTTTTGAACATGTAAAACCACACGACTCTGAGAAACCCTAACTTGTAAAAATACGACCATCTTTCCTAATCTCGATTAATATAAATAGCATTTACGGGAACATATGAACAATGACGCATGTTACCAATGATAAACAGTCACTGGGAAATATTCGTTATCTAATGAACGACCATATTTGAAGAAAAAAAAATCAACAACAGCAACAATAATAAAAATAACAGGAAAAATAAATTTAAAACTAAAAATTCAAAATTTCTGAAATTGAAACTTTAAATTTCATTTTGTTAGAATTATGCTATCTTGACATTAACTTTCCCCTCAAGTTCTTATGCTTCTGTACCCTTGGGGAACATTTTTGATGATGTGTGCTTAGTCATAAAGAAAGAGAGGTATCATGATCGGATAATTGGACAGTTCGGTCAATTAGGATCCGGATAACCGGCACCCTACTTTGATTTAACACTAATTTAATGTATATGTATACATTCTTCAACTATTAATGCATTTATCGGGGGAGGGAATTCACTTCCACGAATTTATTCTTAAAAAATATCGATTTGCTAAAGAAAAGCACTTTTTGGGTGGTTATTTTTAAATTTAGTCTTTAAATGGAGCTTTAAACAATAAAAAATACAATAAACGCCTATGTTATGACATAGCCAATGATTTAAGAAGAAAATAATAATAATAATAATTACAAAAAAGCGCAATTTCTAGTTTTGGACCAAAAATGGCCGCTGAGAGGAGTTTGGGTTGGATTTCCGATTGGCTCCCCTTCTAAAAATGTTTGTATACACAATGTCTACAAACCTACCAAGTTTCATTGTTTTATCACAAAATGCAGTTTCTTTTCCCGTAGCCCCCTGACTAATAGCCGAACGCTTCCTCTTGTCGCTTCTCTTTTATATAAGGGCAAGTCCACGGTAACTTACGTTACATTTTGACCAACTCTTATGCATTTAGCACCTGAGTGCAGGCAAATATTGTTATACTAACCTTGTACAAAAGCATTCTATGAAAATGACAGTCAAAAGCAAAATTTAAATGCAAAAATCTTCGATGCATTTAAAATGCTACAAAATCTAGCAGTCAAAAATAAGGCAGTAACTTACGTTACACAAAAAGGGAATGACATTATTTGAAAATTAGTTCTAAGGCAAATTTCTGCTCAATTACAGCTTTTTTCTTGTTTGAAGCACAATTTATCAGTTTCTTATAATGCGTAGGAATTTATTTTCATAAATTTAAAAATTTAGTTCATAAATTGAAAATTATGGGAATTTTTAATTGGGTAACTTGCGTTACAGTAACTTACGTTACAAAATTTACTTACAAGCATATTTTTATTACAGAAATTAATGAATGAAAATTACAGCTTAGTGTAGATCAAAATATTGAAAATTAATAATCATGAGTTAAATTTACAGAAATTTAAACCAAACTTAATGACCACAATCAAAACTATTACATAACATTTATCGTTGCAACATTTTTTTTTTGTAGACAAAACATCAGTCACGAAATCTTAGTAACATCAGTAACGGGTACTAAATAATTTCTATACTTTCAGTTTTAAAGTTTTTTCGATGAAGCAAGGCATTTCCAGTTTAAGATCTCTGTTTTAAGGGGAAAAAACTGTTCAGTTTTTATGTTTTTAGTTTGAAGAGAATTTCAAATCATACATAAGTCAATTTTTTCAATGTCTCTTCTGTTTAACGTCAGTCACATTTTTTCATTTCCCACAAAAAAAGTCCCTCATGTCTAAGTTAAAGTCTGAGGGCATTAACGTACCATATCAAGATATATTAGACCAATTTTACAAGTAACAAAATTTGATTCCAAGACAGAACTGAATTTAAAAGATAAAAATGTAGTCAAACTGTAACGTCTGTCACCGTGGAATGGACCATATATACACTTGAAGAAAAAAAGTACGACAATCTAATTGTTGTTGCTTCACAAAGGCTGAAGTGGGCGTGGCGGGTGAAAAACGAGGAATAGCGCTGGGTGATGGCATTTACATAAAACTAGACATTTTGCCCAGTCTGTGGATCCATAACCTGAACAAAAAAGATTAAAATCCGAGTAGTTATTTATTTATTCATTATTATTATTTTGCTTATTTATTTTTTAAAACAACCAAATTATTTTGTGTGCATTTGTACTTTTAAACAACCAAGAGACATTTATTTCAATATATTTTTATTTCAAACACATTATTGACACGTTTCCTTTCACATATGCACGAATTTAAGAATCATCCCAACTTTCACACATCGTGGAGTAAAATGGAAGTATCAAAACTCGCTCACCTCACAAAAGTTTAAAAAGACAAAATAGACATTTAATTTATATGAATGCGTACATAAAATGCGTCAAAAGTTTTATCAAAGAAATCGAATAGCTCTGTTTTAGGATCTTCTCTCTTCTAATTAATCCGCATGGTACAGAATAAATTACAATGACAAAATTCTGCCTTTTGGTTATTTAAGTTTCTTAAAATCTGACAGCGGAAGAAAATGTCGTTGAAAAATGTCACTTGAATGATTAGTCAAAAAACAGCTTTTAAACATTTTGTCCTTGAGTCTGGCTTTCCCCACACTGCAGAAAATGAGCTGTTGTTTTTACAGTCTACTACTGTTTTTTTTTTTTTTTTAAATACAGAAGCCATAAGCTTTCGACACGCATGAGGAATGCGTACTATGCGCCTTGCCTCCTGACAAACACAGGACAGATTTACGGCACAGAGAGGTTGAACTTACAACCATGGGCAGGGCGGGACTCGAACCCACGACCACTTGCTGACGAGAATTCTCTACCTCTAGGCCACCGTGGCCTTTACTGTAAAATTAGCTGTATTATACTACAAAAACATCTATTTTTTTTACAGTGCAGCGTGAACTCTTAAATGCGAAGCGGTAGAAAAAAACCTTTGAACAGAGCTACTCGAATGGCGCTCCTCCCCAGTGCGGACCCTCGAATGTACCTTTAAATCGTAACGGGCAAAAGCCTTTGAACCTAGTTCACAGGGAGTTTCTCGTCAGTGTGGAGTCTCGAATGTCTCTTCAAGCAGGAAGGACGAGAAAATGCCTTTGAACAGAGCTCACACGTATAGGGTTTCTCTCCAGTGTGGAGTCTCAAATGCTTCTTAAGAGCTGAAGCGTCGGAAAACGCCTGTGGACAGAGCTCACACGTAAAGGGTTTCTCACCAGTGTGGAGTCTCGAATGTCTCTTCAAATCGCAAGAACGGGAAAAAGCCTTTGAACAGAGTTCACACGAGTAGGGTTTCTCGCCAGTATGGAATGTCGAATGTCTCTTCAATTCGGAAGAATGAGAAAACGCCCTTGAACAAAGTTCACAAGTGTACGGTCTTTCACCTGTATGGACTATTAAATGCCTCATTAAGTTTGAAACCTGAGAAAATGCCCTCGAGCAATGTTCACACGAATAGGGTTTCTCTCCGGTATGGGTCCTCAGATGTCCCTTTAACTCTGAAGCCTGAGTGAACGTCTGCGGACAATGTCGACACGTATGGGGCTCTTCCCCGGGATGGACTCGCAAGGGGCTCCTTTGGGTCATCTCGAATTATGTCAAAACGCCTTTAATCAGAAACTATAAAAGTGTTTCGCTTTTCAAATAGAACTGCGTCGATTACAAGTACTGAAATTGATACTCAAAACATTCGACTAAGCTTCAAAAGAAATTTTAGAAGAATATGGCGCAGAACTCATTTTTAACGGTAATACTCTAATCACTTATAACCAAAAGCCAACGACACTCAATATCGACTTTATTTCGTTAATATATGCATGTCATTAGAACACCGAAGAAAAAAATGCTGGACTACAAATAGATTTCAATACAAGTCTGACTTTTTATATTCCAAAGCTGTGACTGCTTACTTTTCAAGGTTCTTTGGAACTATCGAAATGTGAAAAGACTTGAATGTTGACAAGCAATTATTCCAATTCTTAAATAAGTGGAGTGCGCTGAGGGAAATCTTCGGAAATGATTTAGGGTATATCTTAAATTACATTTAATTTATTCAATGCAACTCAGTATGAGACAATGTTCTAGGAAATTAAGTTGCATAGGATAGACTGAAGAACGTGGAAAGAAATAAAGTCGATTTAATCTCAGGGTTTTGATGATATATTTAAACACGAAGATAAAGTTTGGAAAGGTCCTTTAGGTGAGGGGCATTAAGTGACGAAACGTTAGCCTCTGCTTACCGGTAATATTATGCTGGTATCACCGTTTGCTAAAAAATAAGTACAAAACTGCAGTTTCACTACCAAATACAAGTACTATGGATTTCTTGCTTTCTTCACTTCAGTTTTTTTGCAACACTTTTACAGGTATAGGAAAAACAGCTAACGCGCTTTACTGATATTTAGATGAGTATAGGCAAAAATGATCACTGTTTCAGATTTGAATGTGAGTAGTAGTAGACACAATTCATGGAAGAGACTTTGAGCTTTAGCAGCACACACTTCTGTACATCGGTCAGAGCACTCTCTGTCGCTTTACTCGCTCAGCTAAGGAATCTTCATCTTCAGTCATAAAATTCAGGATAACTGCACTGGAGTCCAATTTCTTGACAGTTTTCACTTCAATAAATCATCAGAGGTATTGAGGACGTAGGTTTGTATTATTAGAGTTGAAATTTGATAAAACTGTTCAAGTCTGACGTAACGCAGTCTGGATTAGTGCTGAAAAGAATGAATTATTTTTTAAAATGAGAAGTAAAAAAATAAAACGAATTACAATAAGTATTTATCAAAAAAAAAAACTAGCGGTAACGATATAAACGAAGTACGGAACTCTGAAGAGGAAAGAAAATTGATAGAACCAAATGACAGGGACCTGATAAAAGTTAACTAGGGACGGGAAAAAAAAAAAAAAAAAAAACAGCGACTCAGAAGAAGTTTAAGCAGTTTCAACAAATTTGAAATTTGAAACACTTCCCAAAATACGAAGCTATCCCAGTACGCCGCCAAATACCGTCAGCTTCTTGAGGCGCGTCTCTCGCTCTGTTGTAAATTCACAATAAAGACGGCACCTTTAAAAGCTAAGCGTATCAGTCCTCCTTCGATGAATTGAAAAATTCTTTCTTTTAAATTATTTCTTTTTGCGGGGAAGGGGGTGTGGGTCCGCAAAGTTATATAGGAGGGGGTTCGTGGGGATCTGGACTCTGGGAGCCTCTGCTTTGATGAATTTAAAAACAAAAGCTTTGATCAACTTCAAGCCATCAAGAAGTTCAAACATAGCGAATCAGCGAACAGAATGCCACACAAATCTGCATCCCCTATTGACAACTCAAGCAGCCATGCTATCGCGAAACTTCGTAAACAAGACGAATACGGCTGAAGAGAAGCATTTACAGACGCCATATCATCGGCACTATGCTAAAATTACGAATGTGAAAATTGGCACTTTTCAGGAGAGCAAAAACACAGAATATAATCCCCCCCCCCCTGACGTGTTTGGGTATTTTCAGTTTTTAAATTTTTATAGCTATTTTTAAGTGTAAAATTATCGTTCGAAGGTGTCATTTTAATTTTAATTATTTGTAACATAAACAATAATAATTGTTTAAAAATATTCGCTACTTTACGAAAATGAACATTTTTGGTCGAAAGTCATTGAATTGAAGGTAAAATATTGAATATGGAATTTTAGAGATTATTCGATAGTTTGCAATGGAATTTCATGGCATTCATTTTCGATACTTTACATCTAGGATACAAAATTGCTATAAAAATTAATAATAATGGATGAAAAGATTGTGAAAAAAAGTTTTGTTTTACTAAGAAAAACTTTTATTGAACACAAGATAAGGCAATAAATGCTTAAAAATATAATTTTTTTATTTGTTTAACTGTGTAAACGGTTGAATATCATATTTGTAAGTATAGCATAACCCTACTAAAAATTACCAGTAGAGATCAATAAAAAAATTGTACGGGGAAATGGCCAACAGATATCAATAGAGCTAAATCAGTAGAAGTCTACTGATATCAGTTGAACAAGATGCTATAGATCTCTATTGATATCCATAGATTCTACGGTTTTGTTCTACTGATATCACTAGACCTCTACTGATTTATCTCTATTGATATCCGTTGGCCATTTCCCCGAACATTTTTTTAAAATTCTATGGTGCTATGGATCTTTATTGATATCCATATATCCTACGGTTTTGTTCTATTTATATCACTGAAAGATGCTATGGATCTTGTTTTGGTCTCTACTGATTTAACAGTATTGATATCCGTAATCCATTTCCCCATACAATTTCCTTTTATTGATCTTTATGGGTCATTTTTACTAGGGATAGAACTACTCGAACAAGGTGGTGTGTCATTGCACAAGTGGTGTGCAAAATATCCAGCAGAACAAAAGTGATATATGCTGAAGCAAATGCACCCACAGCTGGATCATAGCATCCTAAGACTGCAGTTCTGCCCTTATTGTGGACCCTACAGTTAGGAATAGCCAATGATCGAGCCGGAGGCAAAAATCCTTCTAATGTAGCTAAGATAGTCAACAAACTGGTAGATAAAGTGAATTTATCTGTTTATACGTAATAGCATTAACTAGCCACAGCATAAAGATTTTGTACAAATCAGGGCATAGCACTACATTGAAGTCTCAAATTTTAATGAATATGCATCGAGACTCATTATGCATCACATGGAGATGCATGAAAAAGACTCAAAATGATGATTCTTAGATTAAAGACAAACTTTATGAAACTTAAAATGCTCCATTTTTCACAATGCGCACAATGTACAATTTACACATGAAGAGGCCAATTTTTTTGTATCCAGTTTAAAGAATAAAAATGTGTTTTTCGTTAATTATCTTTTTTAAATAATATCTTTGAAATGAATGGTTGAACCCTATGTCTGTGATGATTTGAAAGAAAACTATTGATTTTTTTCAAACATAAAGGAAAAAAATGCCTGGCATAATCTATGAATCTGTAATATCAGATTGTAAAAAGTCAGAAATTTTATCAGTTAAAATTTCAGTCGAAGTTTATTATTTTAAAATTATAGTTATCTTTATTTACAAAGTTTAAAATCATCTCCTTTTTTTTAGCCTACTTTCCCGTTAAAAATAAAAGAAAGACGAAAAAAGTATTAAAAGTAGCTTAATGCATCTAAAAAATATCGAAAAATGTTAAAAAAATATCGCCAAGTTAAAAAAATAAAAAGGTAAAATGAATATCAAAAAATTAAAAATTTGAAAGTAGGGTATTGAGATGGGGAATTTGTGTGTCGGTCGGTCGGTCGGTCTGTCTGTCTGTCCCCCCCTAATAACTTTTGAATGAACATTCCGATTTGGACAAACTTTTTTTTGTTGTAAAGATCTCGGCGAGTACAGCTCATTCCCATATTTGATTTTTCGATTTGAACAATTTTTGGTTCAACTTTGAACCGTTCAAACAACCTGTCCCGCGATGCTAACTTTTGAATGAACAGTCCGATTTGAACAAACTTTTTTTTGTTCGAAAGGTCTTTTCAATGATACTTCATTCCCGTATCTGCATTTTCGATTTGAACAATGTTTCGTTCAACATTGAACCGTTCAAACAAGCTGTCACCCCTAATAACTTTTGAATCAACAGTTCAATTTCAACAAACTTTTTTTTATTCGAAGCATCTCGACAAGGATACTTTATTACCGTATTTAAATTTTCAATTTGAACATTTTTGGTTCAACATTGAACCGTTGAGGCAACCTTTCCCCACCTAATAACTTTTGAGTGAATCGTCCGAATGGAATAAACTTTTTTTTGTTTGAAAGATCTCGGAGAGGTTTTCCCATACATTCCCATATTTCGCTTTTTGGTTTGAACCATTTTTCGTTCAATATTGAACCGTTCAGAAAAAAAAATTGCAATTACCGTCTACGGGGAGTTTAAGTTGAATGTTGATCCTGAACTTAAAGTCGGATTTCCTTCAAACTAACTTTGTAAGAAAATAATGTTGATGATAATGTTGTATGATAAATAATGTTTGTAAAGTACTTTTCTGAGTAATCTTCTGTGAGGACTCTGATTCCGACTCCAACTCCGCGAACATGGCGGAAATGCAGGCTCAGAAAAAAAAATGACTGAACGTGCAGACGACTTTTTGTTTATTTATTCATTTGTTTTATTTTATTTATTATATATATATTTTTTTTTTTGCAGACGATTTTTTTTTGTAACAAAAATTTTTCATTCACGGGAATATTTTATTCTTTATTTATATTTAACAACTGGCAACGGATTAAAAGTGAAATTCGAGACATTTTATTAACGGACGAGTTTTTTTTTCTATTTTTTCTTTCCTTGCTAAAATGTGTTTTGATGCTCTTTGTACTTTTATTTATTTATTTATTTATTTTATTATTATTATTATTATTTTTTTTTTTTGAAAACGATGGAAGATTTTTTCTACGGAGGAACTGTAACAGTTACACTCTTTAAAAGGTGCGACAAAACTTTATTTATTCGTTAATTTCTTTTTACGTGTCTATTTCATCTGATGAGAGGGGTATATTTTGCTTTTCGAAATCAGCTCTAAGTGCTAAAAAGGTATGTTTGACATAATTTTCAGTCTTAGATAATCAAGAGAATAATGATCAGATGCGAGAATGCCGATGTCGATGTACGGGAAAGTAGGCTCGTTTAGTTCTTGACAGAACTTCTTGTTATTATTATTATTAATAACCTTCCTAGCTCACTTTTACCGAGACTTACTACTTAAGTTTAAACTTAATGATTTCATTTCTACAGATATCAATTGAAATTAGTATAACCTATCGGATTTCTATTGATGTCAATTAAAGCTTTAAGTGATATCCATTGTGATCAGTATCCTACTGACCAGATTTCTATTGATATCTATAAAGCTTCGATTGATATCCATTGAAATGCTTTCCTACTGACCAAATTTCTATTGATGTCTATAGGGCTTCTATTGATTGATATCCATTGAAATGCTTTCCTACTGAACAAATTTCTATTGATGTCTATAGGTCTTCTATGGATATCCATTGAGGTTATGATCAATAGGCTACAGGTATCAATAGCTTCTATCGATACCAATAGAGACATCTATAGAAATCAATTCATATCAATAAAACTCTACCGATATCAATAGATTTTTCTATTGATCTCTATGGGTCATTTTCAGTAGGGAACTTAATCGGGCAAAGCTGTGAATTCGTAAAAATGACATTGTCTTGCGACCATTTAACAGATTCATCATTTTACCAGAGGTAGCCCTTTTTTAGTACTACGGGAAACCATCGAACATGAAAAACGAGATTTTTCACATTCGTTATTTTAGCATGGTGCCGACGATATATTCCAGAGCTCACTGATGACGTAACACTCCGTTCCACTGACGTCCTCCGTTCGCATGTACTTTGAGGTGAAAAGCATTTGTTTGGAGGGGAAGGGGGTAAGGGTCAACTCGGAGGAGAGATGGTCTACTTAGCCAGATCAAAATCGAACGTAGAGGAGATTGCAAGCCAGCCGGTTTCGACAGGACCGACACATTCAGACCACAAAGTTTTGTCACAACGCTGACGTCACAAACTTGTTTTCCCCTTGGAATTTCTTAAACTGGATTTCTGTGGTAGGCTTTTCTCAAAGGGGTCATTCCTATGTCAAGTGTCCCAAATTTCGAGAAAATCCCCACTCGATCCCCTCCGATTTTGATGAAATTTTTTTTGGATGTACATATCAGACTTGCATGAAGTTATACCAAAATATAGATCCATGAGCCTTATGGTTCAGCCAATAAAAATTATTTTGTAAAGGCCTCTTTTTCGTGTTTTGAAAAAAATGACCAAATCGTCAAGTTTGTGCTTTTATTGCTCGCGACCTTAAGACGATTATCAGGCTCAAATTTGGTGATTCTGATCACTGTTTAGTTTAGAATAGCCTACTTGTGAAACAAAAGCTCAATGCACTGTAGATTTTTTGAAATTTGCTGCCAAAGTTGGTAAAAAATCGTATTTTGGCAAATTTTGATCATAGGTTATCAGCATGTATCTGCCAAGAGAATAACTTTCAGAAGATAATTCTTCCCTTGTTTGTAGATTGTTAGTGTATCCAAAAGGTGTGCAAATGGCATCTTGATAATTAAAAAACTTGCTGAATTATTCGAGTTGAAATTCCAGTTAAAAATGTTTTTCCACAATTTTGTCTCAATTTCAAAGGACAATATCTCAAAAGGGTCATCTTGAATTTCAATTTTCTTTACATTATTGGAAAGAACGCACTTTTTTTAACTAAAAAACGTTGGTTTAATTTTTGAGACAAACCAGTTTCAAGGGGATATTGCAGATCAAAAATGTGTACATTATTCCACGTGAAATCAAAGAAAAAAAAGACATAGACCTTAAAAGTTCACGTCAATTTGCTCTAATAAAATTTAAAGGAGCTATTGTACTTATGTTCTGATGGAAAAAAAAACTTTTATAGATATTTTTGAACTTTAGTTTTTGTGTGCGCATCCGTTAAAACTCAAGAAATGGCAAAAAAAAAAAAAAAAGTTTTGTTTAGAACAAGAAGATTTTTTTTGTTGCTGCTATAAAAGCTTGAGTCTTTTTTAGGAGGGATCTCAAAACTCTTGGAACAGAATTTCGGGTGATATGTCACTTTGCAAGGTGTCATTAATATTCTAAGGTCATAAAAATCATTGTTTCTTTTTCAAAAAATTCAAAAAAAAAAAATAATAATAATTAATAAATGAGATAAATAAATAAATAAAACAATTAATATGGCGTGTATGTGATAAAAAATATGCATAATGGGACTGCAAAGCCATTATTCTAAAAAGCAATAACGAAAGTTTTCGATAGAGTTGAATATTGCAATTATTTCCGTCATGTAAATGATAACAATAGTAATTGAAAATATGATAAGTAGTAATTGAAAATCCATTCTTTATACTGCCGAGGATGTGTTCAGATATTCATCCTATGATTGCAATTTGCCCATAAAGAAAAATGAGAAAAATGGGAAAATGCTTTTTATGACGTTGAAATATTAATGACCTACAACCTTGCCAAGTGACATATCACTCGAAATTTTGTTTCAAGAGCTTAAAAATAACACATAGGAAAAGACTCAAGCTCTTATAGCAGCGATAAAAAGATAATTCTTTTTGTTAAAAACAAAACTTTGTTTTGCCATTTCTTGAGTTTTTACGGATGCGCACACAAAAACTGAAGTTCAAAAACATCTAAAAAAGTTTTTTTTCATCAAAACATAAGTAAAATAGATCTTATAAAGTTTAAAATAACAAATCGATATGAACTTTTACGGTCTAATGCCTTCTTTTCTTTGATTTCACGTGAAATGACGTGTACTTTTTGATCTGCAATATCCTCTAAAAGCTAGTTTGTCTTAAAAATAAGAATAACGTTTTTTAGTTAAGAAAAGTGTGCTCTTTCCAGTGATGTAAAAAAATTGAAATTCAAGATGACCCTTTTGAGATATTGCCCTTTGAAATTGAGAAAAAAAAATTGTGACTGGAATTTCAACTCGCATGATTCAGCAATTATTTGAGCTATCGAGATGCCACTTGCACACCTTTCGGCAGAACTATCAGGCTACAAACGAGGAAAGAATTAGCTTCAGAAAGTAATTCTCTCAGCAGATACAAGCTGATAACGTACGGTTAAAATTTGCCAAAAGACGATTTTTTACCAACTTTGGCAGCAAATTGCAAAGAATCTACAGTGCGTGGAGCTTTTGTTACACAAGTAGGCTATTCTACCATAAACAGTGATCAGAATCACCAAATTTGAGCCATACAATCGTCTTAGGTCGCGAGCAATAAAAGCACAAACTTGACTATTTGGTCATTTTTTTCAAGACACGAAGAAGAGGCCTTTACAAAATAATTTATATTGGTTGAACTATAGGGCTTATGCAACTATCATTTGGTATGGCTTCATGCAAGTCTTATATGTACTTCCAAAAAAAATTTCATCAAAATCGGAGGGGGTCGAGTGGGGATGCTTCATACACTTGACATGAAATGACCCAACTGTACTTTGTACTCTACTTAATCCGTTCGGTGTGGCCCTGAGGAGCGCTCACTTTTTCCTCCTCCAGACTGGGAACTGGGCCATCCCTGCCCCCCTCCCCCTCCAGAGGAATTGATTCGGAATGGGAACTTGTAGGACTTTGTTACCACGCCCCATATTTAATGTGCCCTAGCCACCATTAGTGCGCCCGGTGGATCATTGACCGGCCGGGATCGAGCCGAGCACAGTTCAGTTACGAGACCGATACCTTTCCGATTGAGCCACCACGGCCCTCTAGCGAACCGTGGTATATCATGAATTCAGATATGAGAAAACTGGTTTCTATGATAGGGTTCTGAACAGGGTTTAAGCTGATTTTAAAAGTTCTTCAGCTAAAATCAAAAATTTGGAGAAAAGGCTTTTGTAAAATCATGAAATGTTGTCAGCTAAAAAATAAGGAAAACGTTTACTTGTCTTTCGCACTGCCTCTGTGTGTTTCATCTCTTGTGGAAAGCTACATTCAAAGTTCAGCCATAACATCATTAAAAAATTAACTCACAGTATTTTTTTTTTGAATTTGAGGTGAAAACTTTAGAATTGCCCCTAGAATTGAGCGAACACAGTGTTTTTAAAATGTCGTGTTTGAATGTCTGTGCATCCATAAGCTCACTTTTTTTTTTTGCATTGAAAAAGGCGTTTCTTGTATCGCTGAAACACATGCCTGCAGTATTCCTCCGCCTTTGTGCTGTTTAAACGCTGTATTTATCTTTTATAAAAATGCACAAAGTTATTGGTGTTCAGCTGGGCTAAGTTGCAAAAGTGCTATGAACGCAGCATAAGTTTATTCGAAGGCAAAACATACAAAGGACAGGATGTCACAAAGCCCAAAGAGTTCAAGCTCGTTGCAAAAAGAAGGAAAACTGCACTGTGTTTCACACGACTCCTTTCGCACACACCGACAAAAAGTTTGTACTTAGGAAAGGCCTCCTCTGGACTCATTTTAGAAAATTTTGAGGGGGGGAGGCAAAAGGGTATACGATCCATGAATTTCAGAAAGAAATATGACGCAACACATGTACCGGCAGGGTTGGCAAGTTTTTGACAGTCGGAGGTTTTATCCGTTTTTAACCGTGGTTTTTACCGTCATGTCAAAAACCCCTTTTTAACAGGGTTTTTGACATAATTGTCAAAAACCTAAATTTCTGTCCAAAACATGTTTAAATTTGATATTGATAATCAAAATACATTTTCGAATGAATTTTACAATTTCTGATTTCAGACACTGAAGTAAACTTTTGGAGTTTTAGGTTATGAAAATAAAGTGTAATAAGCAATCCTAATCATAATTGAAGGGCTCGGGAGTAAATAATGGTAGCATTTAAAAAAATCAAACATATGGCTTTATTGCTTCGAGAAATTACTGTAACAGGTTTTTTTTATTTTAAAAATGAAGTGGTACATTAATTAAGTGCTGTGTGTCTTAGGTATACTTAATAAATTTTTACAAGTGATTTTTTTAAATTTTAATTTGAAATAATCTGATTTTTAGAATTTGTCAGATACCATTATTTACTCCCGAGACCTTCAATTTTTGGTCAACAAAGGAGTTGACCAAAAAGGTGTAGATAAGGCAGACTAGAATGCAATCATTCCACCAAAAGAATTTATGCAAAACTAAATTTGAACTAAATCTTCATGTAACAAATATATAGTAACAGGGGAGTATTTAGAAGAAAATTATACATATGTAAAAAAAATGTATCAAAATAAGTTGCTCCGAATTAATAATTAAAAATATTGAGAAATGATGCATTTGGTAATAATGAAAAATGAGTAAAGTTTATTTTTTTGTGAGTTTTTTTAAAGAAACCACAGTAATACTATTGAAACAATAAGCTTATTTTCCAGTACAGAATATTTATAGTAATTCTCAGATGAAGTTGATTACAAAAGTAACAACAATAACTAATAAATAAATAAATAAAATAGTTTGATCAAAAATATGTAGCAGATTTGTACACTCAGTACTAATTAATTTAGTTTTGCTTTTATTCAAAAGAAAAAAAAATCACTTTAAATTCTGATGTAAAGATTTTTAGATTGATAAAATAGCTAATTAATAGTTATTAAAACATTTAAACAAAACTACTTTAAAAACTGGATTTAACTTTTAATACCTAAAATAACTTTTTTCATGACATAACAAGTTAATTTATGAGAATGAGAATTAATTTTCATTACATTTGTTAATTTAATTTTTATTGAACTTGACTGATAAGATAACTAATTGATAGTTTTTAAACATTTAAACAAAACTTCTTTAAAAAGTGGATTTAAGTTTTAATATTTGTAACTTTTTTCACTCCATAACAAGTTAATTTAAAAGAATGTGAATTAATTTTCATTAAATTTATTAATTTAATTTTTATTAAACTTGATTGATAAGATAACTAATTGATAGTTATATAAACATTTAAACAAAACTACTTTAAAAGCTGGATTTAAGTTCTAATATTTAACTTTTTTCATGACAAAACAAGTTAGTTTAAAAAAATGAGAAATAACTTTCATTAAATGTATTAATTTAATGTTTATTAAACTTGATTGATAAGATATATAAATTTTTATTTAATATTTTTCAGGATGAAAAACCTTATATGTTTATAAAAAATCTCAATAACCACTTTATTTGAGTTTTAGACAGGTTTTCGACATGTTATGTCAAAAACTGGTTTTTGACGTCAAAAACCCAAACCTGTGTACCGGTGCAGAATAACTTTGGTTCTAAAAACTAGGAGGGGACAACTGCACCGTTTTTCCCAAAACCAATCCAGCGACAAGCTCTAAAAGTTCAAAAGAGCATTTTAACATTTTTTATTTTAAGTCTTCCGATAAGGATTACAATATTTTAAACAAAAATGTATACATATCTGGATATAGTTCTTTCAGTAAAAAGTGCTGCAATTGAATCTGAATGTTTTAATGTAAGGATGATATAAATGTTTTCTTAAAATGCGAACATTTTTGTCGTTTGAAAGGTTTTTGAAATAAACAATAAAATTGATCCGGTTACACTCCAACTTCGCTACAACTAGACACCTTTTTTGAGCTCTTGACTACGACAGGTCAGTATATTTGGTAACAGGGTTGGCAGGATTTTGGACACTATGGTAAAAACCCTGGTTTCAACTATCCTGTCCAAAACCTTAGCGTACAAAACCAAATTTTAGCGAAATTTTATTTTGTGAGCAAGTATCAAACACAGAATAAAATTTACAAAAGAAATATTTTATTTATTAATTTCAAAAAGTAAGAATGAACTCATTTATTGAATGTGAACATTCAAATATGTATTTAAAAATACATTGAAGTTTATACACTTGATTCTAATATAGTTACATAGGAATTGCAATTCTACACTAAAAATGTCAACTACTAGTATTAGTACTCATAAGTTTAAGTAATTTTGTTTTTAGTAGTAGCCAAACTTTCTAAGAAGATATGAATATAAGGGTTCTCAAAATATAGTGCAATTGATTTAAAAGCACTAAATGAGTTTGTCAACTGAAAAAAAAAGCTTTATTGTAGTTTTTATTTCCTTGACTTACTGATGAAATAACTATAAAGCCATTTCATGCTCTAAACGCTACATAAACATAATTTTAAAAAATCACTAGTTTTAAAATATAGTGCATATCAACAATTTACTATTTTCCAATCTAGGATTTAAATTTTTTTATTATTTAAACATCATGTAAAACAATATTTTACAGAAACCTTTAAAAAAAATTAAACTCTTTTTCCTCCTCAATATATTACGCATTTGAAAGCATTTTTTTCCGGGTAATAAACACAATTGAAATTAGTTACTTAGGTAGTCTTGTAAATTTCTTTTCATAACATTAACCAAATCTTACATAAGGAAATTTTAAGTAGCAGTGTTATTGGCGAAAGTACTTTTTTACTTAAAATATTAGTACTAATTTTTTCAATTTTAATATTTCTATTTCAGAGAAAAATATTATAAAACATTTATTAATTAAAACTAATTCATATTTACATTTCTGTATTATAAATATTGCAGCAAATACATATTGATTTGATTAAATCCCCGTAGATCTAGCATACTTTTGAACAGTTAAGGGGGTCATTCCATACCAAATCAACCAATAAAAAAAAAAGTTTTTAAGGTCAATGTTTCAGATTGCAATGATTTTTTGTCTGTTCATTATACTTACCACCATGATGAAAAAGCTGAAGTTTAAAATTTTTTCAACAATTATTTCCAAAGTTATACATTTTTTAAATTTTGGAAGCATCGTAAATTTTCCCTCACTCAGTAGTCTTTAAATGGCCGCAAATAAAAAACGATTTGACTTAGAGAGTTAAAACTGGTATTGTTTTGTTCAGTATTAAATGAGGTTTCATAAAATATAGAACATGACCTAGCTGCTAAAAGAATTTTTTTTTAATTTTTTTTCAATTTTTTTAAAATTTGAAAAAATTCAAAATCGAGAAAAAAATATATGTTGTAAAGCTTTCTATTATCTATATATGTGCAAAATTTTATGATGGTAATATTATGGTATCATGGTGAAAAAAAATATTTTCTCTTTCAAATTGCTTTAATTCTAGTCGTAAAAAGCATTTGTTCTGTTAAAAGTAACTCAAGTATACACGATGATTACGGCATGAAAAAAAAAAAAAAAAAAAAACAAGTAGTTAGCAATTACAAGCAAAATATTTAGAATTGAAAAAAAAAAACCCTTAAATTTTTAGTTAAATTTGAACTTTTTAATTTAAAAAATTGATTTGCTGAACCTTTTTAGAAATATTTTAATAACAAATTTACCACAGTTAACATATTATATATGATCAATGCATGTCTGTCCATTTAGATCAAAAAATTTTAAACTGAAATGGAGAACATCTTTATATTAAACAAAATCTTTTAACGTACAACTATACACAATGCCGCTTCTTGGCTAGGAAAACACAAAAATGCATAAAAAGTTGAATACTAATTTCTTTTAACTGAATGAAATTGCTGGAATTGTAGTAAACAAAAAATAGTGTATTTGAATCTTCTAGAATTCTGAATGACAAATAAAATTGAATAAAGTTACTTTACTTTTATTCCAGGCAGCTGAATACTTGAATACTTTTGATAACTTGACCCTTTGGTAAGGGATGAATGACTAAATAGAATCTACCGGCATTCTATCGCCAACCAGGGAATAGTTCGCTTGACTGTGCAGAATTATATGGTTATCTGTTATACTTTCGGGGTTAGCTTTAGCAGCAAGTCTTTTTACTGTTACACCTACACCTTTAACATGTTCTGTGGCATAAAAATGCCATTAAGCCTCAAATTCTATCGAAATGATCCATATAGTAGCAAACATTTGGAAAAAAAAATCGGTTTTGGTAGTAAGCTGCTCAGCCATCTGAAAAGAAGTACAACTTCAAGTTAAGCATAATATCCCATAAAAAATCTGTCATTTTTTTTCTGAAGAACATAAAAAGTGTACTAAGCAGTTTGAAATAAATTCAATAATCTTGTACGGTACAGCCTGATTTCTTGTGTGATCTTTGTTGTAGTACCCAACAATTGGGCGTAAGGTAGCCATAATCTGGTGGGTCAGATTGCAAAATAAACAAGTAGTTTTCCGCAAAGTCACATGTTACTACAGCTTAATTTTCTTCCAATGTTGACTTCCTTCCAGAAAAAAACTCATGTTTTTTTAATGTACTAACTTTTAATTGCTCTATTACTGTGGACACATCCCTAACTCCCCAAGAATGAGACTCCCTCGAACAGAAAAAGGACCCACTATAAACTCCCTTAAATATCTTAATGGCAATCTTTCTCCCCCCCACACGATTTGGGGGGGGGGGGGCGGGACAGACAATCCCTCTGATCAAGCTAATAGGAATGAAGATATTAAAAGTAGAAACAATTTTTTCCAGAGGACTACCACCTTGTTTTTTTTCATGCTGTAATCATGGTGTCTACTTGAATTACTTTTTAGCCTACTTTCCCGTTAAAAATAAAAGAAAGACGAAAAAAGTATTAAAAGTAGCTTAATGCATCTAAAAAATATCGCCAAGTCCAAAAAATATCGCCAAGTTAAAAAAAATATCGCCAAGTCCAAAAAATATCGCCAAGTTAAAAAAATAAAAAGGTAAAATGAATATCGAAAAATTAAAAATTTGAAAGTCGGGTATTGAGATGGGGAATTTCTGCGTCGGTCGGTCTGTCTGTCCCCCCCTAATAACTTTTGAATGAACATTCCGATTTGGACAAACTTTTTTTTGTTGGAAAGATCTCGGCGAGTGCAGCTCATTCCCATGTTTGATTTTTTGATTTAAACAATTTTTGGTTCAACTTTGAGCCGTTCAAAAAACCGGTCCCGCGATACTAACTTTTTAATGAACAGCCCGATTTGAACAAACTTTTTTTTGTTAGAAAGAACTTTTCAAGGGTACTTCATTCCCGTATTTACATTTCCGATTTGAACAATTTTTGGTTCAACATTGAACCGCTCAATCAAGCTGTCACCCCTAATAACTTTTGAATGAACAGTCCGATTTAAACAAACTTTTTTTTGATTGAAGCATCTCGGCAAGGATACTTTATTACCGTATTTAAATTTTCAATTTGAACACTTTTGGTTCAACATTGAACCGTTTAAGCAACCTTTCTCCACCTAATAACTTTTGAGTGAACCGTCCGAATGGAATAAATTTTTTTTGTTCGAAAGATCTCAGCGAGTGCAGCTCATTCCTATATTTGATTTTTCGATTTCGACAATTTTTGGTTCAACTTTGAACCGTTCAAACAACCGGTCCCGCGATGCTAACTTTTGAGTGAACAATCCGATTTGAACAAACTTTTTTTTGTTCGAAAGATCTTTTCAAGGATACTTCATTCCCGTACCTACATTTTCCATTTGAACAATTTTTCGTTCAACATTGAACCGCTCAATCAAGCTGTCACCCCTAATATCTTTTGAGTGAACAGTCCGATTTAAATAAACTTTTTTTTTGTTCGAAGGATCTCGACAAGGATACTTCATTACCGTATTAAAATTTTCAATTTGAACACTTTTTCGTTCAACATTGAACCGTTCAAGCAACCTTTCCCCACCTAATAACTTTTGAGTGAACCGTCCGAATGGAATAAACTTTTTTTTGTTTGAAAGATCTCGGAGAGTCTTTCCCATGCATTCCCATATTTCGCTTTTTGATTTGAACCATTTTTCGTTCAATATTGAACCGTTCAGAAAAAAAAATTAACATTAGCGTCTACGGGGAATTTAAGTTGAATGTTGATCCTGAACTTAAAGTCGGATTTCCTTCAAACTAACTTTGTAAGAAAATGGTTTTGATAAATAATGTTTGTAACGTACTTTTCTGAGTAATCTTCTGTGAGGACTCTGATTCCGACTCCGACTCCGCAAACATGGCGGAAAAGCAGGCTCAGAAAAAAAATTACTGACTGCGCAGACGATTTTTTGTTTATTTATAAATTTGTTTTATTTTATTTATTATTATTTTTTTTTTTTTGGCAGACGATGTTTTTTTTGTAACAAAAATGTTTCATTCACGAGGGCATTTTATTCTTTATTTATATTTAACAACTGGCAACGGATTAAAAGTGAAATTCGAGACATTTTATCAACGGACGAGTTTTTTTTTTTCTTTCTTTGATAAAATGTGTTTTGATGTACTTTGTACTTTTAATTTTTTTTTTGAAAACAATTGAGGAATTTTTCTACGGAAGAACTGTAACAGTTACATTCTTTAAAAGGTGCGACAAAGCTTTATTTATTCATTTATTTACTTTTTATGTGTCTATTTCATCTGATGAGAGGGGTATATTTTGCTTTTAGAAATCAGCTTCAAGTGCTAAAAAGGTATTTTGACATAATTTTTAGTCTTAGATAATCAAGAGAATAATGATCAGATGCTAGAATGCCGATGTCGATGTACGGGAAAGTAGGCTCGTTTAGTTCTTGACAGAACTTCTTGTTAACGGAACAAATGCTAGAAATAAAGCAATTAGAAAGAGAAAATTTTATTTCACCATGATACCATTAGATTACCATCATGAAATTTTCCAAAAATGTTGCTAACAGAAGGCTAAGTAACATATATTTTTTTCAAAGAAATTAAAAATTTTGATTTTAAATTTTTTTAAATTAAAATTTTGCAAAAAAATTTAAAACAAATTTTTTTAGCAACTAGGTCATGTTATATGTTTTATGAAACCTCATTAAATACTGAACAAAACAAGACCAATTGCATTTTTTTAGGTCAAGTAGTTTTTTAATTACGGCTACTTCAAGGTGTCTAAGTAATGCCAAATTTGTGATTTTGTCAAAACTTCAAAAATTTATAGCTCGGAAACAAATGCATAAAAAAATCCAAAACATTGTTTTTTTCCCCTGTTCTATTAATACTTTATTTGAGCCAAAAATGAGCAAAATCCGAAGACATGAAGTTTTGACCATTGGTTGATTTGACATGGAATTACCCAAAGGCACTTTTGAACAGTTTTGGATAGCAAAAGCCAACTGTCCTGTCCAAAACCAGTTTTAGACGTTTAAAACCCCAACCCTGCTTGGTAACTTGTCAAAATCTGCATTATCTCCATTATATTTTGTCACCACAGGCAGGCCCGTGCTGGCCCACCGGGACACCGGGGCATATCCCGGTGAGCCCTCCTTTACGGCGCCCCTTTCCCCCCAACCTTTTTAGCCTACTTTCCCGTTAAAAATAAAAGAGACGAAAAAAGCATTAAAATTGGCTTAATGCATCTAAAAAATGTCGCCAAGTCCAAAAAATATCGCCAAGTTCAAAAAATATCGCCAAGTAAAAAAAAGTCAAAAAGAAACAAAAAAATCAAATAAATATCGAAAAATTAAAAATTTGAAAGTAGGGTATTGAGATGGGGAATTTGTGTGTCGGTCGGTCTGTCGGTCTGTCGGTCGGTCGGTCTGTCTGTCCCCCCCTAATAACTTTTGAATGAACATTCCGATTTGGACAAACTTTTTTTTGTTGGAAAGATCTCGGCGAGTACAGCTCATTCCCATATTTGATTTTTCGATTTGAACAATTTTTGGTTCAACTTTGAGCCGTTCAAACAACCGGTCCCGCGATACTAACTTTTGAATGAACAGTCCGATTTGAACAAACTTTTTTTTGTTCGAAAGGTCTTTTCAAGGATACTTCATTCCCGTATCTACATTTTCGATTTGAACAATTTTTCGTTCAACATTGAACCGTTCAAGCAACCTTTCCCCACCTAATAACTTTTAAGTGAACCGTCCGAATTGAATAAAGTTTTTTTTGTTCGAAAGATCTTATCAAGAATACTTTATTCCCGTTTTTAAATTTCCGATTTGAACAATTTTTCGTTCAACATTGAACCGTTCAAGCAACCTTTCCCCACCTAATAACTTTTAAGTGAACCGTTCGAATTGAATAAAGTTTTTTTTGTTCGAAAGATCTTATCAAGAATACTTTATTCCCGTTTTTAAATTTCCGATTTGAACAATTTTTCGTTCAACATTGAACCGTTCAAACAAGCTCTCACCCCTAATAACTTTTGAGTGAACCGTCCGATTTAAACAAACTTTTTTTTGTTCGAAAGATCTCGGCAAGGATACTTCATCCCCGTTTTTAAATTTCCGATTTGAACAATTTTTCGTTCAACATTGAACCGTTCAAACAAGCTCTCACACCTAATAACTTTTAAGTGAACCGTCCGAATTGAAGAAACTTTTTTTTGTTCGAAAGATCTCGGAGAGGCTCATTCCTATATTTCACTTTTCAATTTGAACCATTTTTCGTTCAATGATGAACCGTTCAGAAAACATTTTAACATGAGCGCCTACGGAGAAATTTAAATTGAATGTTGATTCTGAACTTCAAGGCGGATTTCCTTCAAACTAACTTTGTAAGAAAAGGTTTTGATAAATAATGTATTGTAAAGTACTTTTCTGAATAATCTTCTGTGAGGACTCTGATTCCGACTCCGACTCCGCAAACATGGCGGAAATGCATGCTCAGAAAAAAAAGACTGACTGGGCAGACGATTTTTTGTTTATTTATTCTTTTTTTTTTTGTTTAATTAATTATAATTATTTTTTTTTTGGCAGACGATATTTTTTTTTGATTACAAAAATTGTTCATTCACTAGAGCATTTTATTCTTTATTTATATTTAACAACTGACCACGGATTAAAAATAAAATTCGAGACATTTTATTTACGAAGAGGTTTTTTTTCTTTCTTTGATAAAATGTGTTTTGATGTTCTTCGTACTTTTATATTCTTTATTCTTTTTTTTCTTTTGAAAACGATTGTGAAATTTTTCTACGGAAGAACTATAACAGTTACATTCTTTAAAAGGTGCGACAAAACTTTATTGACTCGTTTATTTACTTTTTGCGTGTCTATTTTATCTGAGAGGGGTATATTTTGCTTTCAGAAATCAGCTTTAAGTGCAAAAAGATATGTTTGACATAATTTTTAGTTTTAGATAATCAAGAGAATATTGATCAGATGCTACAATGCCTATGTCGATGTACGGGAAAGTAGGCTCGTTTAGTTCTTGACAGAACTTCTTGTTTTTATTCAGCAAGTGAACATTTTTATAAAAATCGCGCTGATAACCAGTTTATCTTAAAACCAGTTTGAAAGAAAATAACCTCAATTAATAAAAGTGTAAATGTATCCCACAAAAAATTAAGATTAGCAATTGATCAATGAGGTACAGAAGCTTGCACATGCACGCAGCATATAGACCTGCGATAAGTCCAGTAAGCTCAAAAGTAAGAGTCGAAAACTTGGGAACTTCGGGGAACAGAGCACACACAAGTACACTCTATGCAGTGGTGTACATAGCACCCCTGCAGTCCTGACTGGGCGGGAGGGGGAGGGCGCATGAGGCTTGAGGGCACACGATCCAGGAAAATCGCCCTATGATTTTTTTTTGCTGAACATGGCTCCAATCAACAAAAAACTACACAAAAACGGATACGTTCACAGACCCCCCGCTTTATTGGAGCCCCCTTAATCCTGGAAAAATTATACTTCAGAAAAGTGTTTTATATAAATGCTTGAAAATATTTTGTTAAATGTAGCTGTAAACCTTGAATTTTAAAGTTTCTATCATAAATGGGGAGGGGGTGGGGTGTATCAAGTTGCCCGGAATTCAGCTCCTTGATTTAAAAAAAAATATCCCCCCTGCGAAATGCAAAAATCATGTTCCAGCATTTTTTGTAGCATGTTTCCCAAATTAATTTTATAAATTTATTAAATATCGAATTTAGTATTTTGGAAGTTCCTTTGTAACTGCTTCCTTTATTAATATGTTAAGCACGAGAAAAATATTACACTACCTTTATTCTTTTTCGTTTTCTGCGGTACTTTTGATTGAAAAAGAAATTGTCGTTTGAAGAAACATTTTTTAATATCTATTTTTAACTTAAAACAGGTGTGTCTTTCAAAGTTTTACCAATTTCGTAAGACTGTCCGATCAACTATTAAAACGTTAAAGACTGGAAAGTGCAAATGAAATACTTTAAATAACTTTACCTGTTCTAGAGTCTTTCAAAATCATTAAATACCTTTTTCAAACTCCTTAAAAAGTGCTTCAGCTGTATTTCTTATTAAAAAAAAACTATGAATTGACTGAATGGCCAGAATATTACTCTCTCGTTAATTATTTTTTAAATCTCTACACTATTTCTTTTAAAAGATTTTATGCGTTTTATACTATCGGTCATTTTATATTAAGTGCTGTGTCTGTCGGAGAGTCGGGAATTGATTAGGTAACTATACTGAAAACCGATGTAAGTAAGTGATGATATGTTAATCTTTTCTCCTCTCTCAGTCTTTCTCTCTGTCGATTAATGTCAAACTTTTTGATATACTACAAAAGAAATACAAAATTTGATTGATCTTACTTTGCAAAGGAATGCGGAACATTTATAAGGTTCTTGTTTGCCTATTTTTTAAGTCTCAATTGCCCCACATAAGGGCTCAAAATGCAGAATTTTAAAACTTTTTTTCAAAAATGTCTCCAGGGGAGAAACCCCCGGACCCCCCTAAAATTACAAAGATTCTACCCTACTGAAAAGAATTCATTGATCTCTCTTAATACCCTTACTCCAATAAAAGTCAGTCCGAAAAAAATTAACAAAAAAACAAAACAAAACACACACAAGAAAAAGCATGTGAGTGGGGGGGGGGGGGTCAGCAAGAAAAAAGACTTATAACACACTCAAATGTTTGTGTGTTTGGGCAATGTGCAAACGGGCCCTCTTGAAATTTTTTTCTATATACGGCCTCCCCTAAGTATGGAGGCGCCCTTTTCATCTTCTGTCCACCACCCTCCCAAGACCCCCAGCACGGCCCTGACCACAGGTGTGTGTCAGAACTAGCTTAATGTATATGGTAAAGAGGGGTGGCTCATATACAGGCACTGCGGAACTGCAGCACCCCAACTGTTTGCTTATATAATGTCGTTATTAACTCATTTGTATTTTCTAGGGATGAATGAATGAATGAAATGAGAGAAAGGGGGGTTCAAACGAACCAAGCACTGCGACCAGAGGTCTATTGTACTAGTCCCCAAACAAAAGCCTTAAAATAGACCAGTGGCTGAAGCAAAATTCAGCAAACACCTAATAGGAATGTCATGAATCTCCCAAGGTTCAAGCAAATGACGACCTAGGTGTTCAAACCTATAGGCAGAAAACACTTCGCAATCACACAGGATCTGAGCAACAGTTTCCTCATGAAAGAGGCATCCCCTGCAAGTTGGATCATTTATGACACCCATTATAGTGAGATGTCGCTTTAATGTACAATGACCAGTAAGGAGACCAATGGCCTTCCTAATACTATTTCTATTAAAACTTAAGAGCTCTTTCGCCCTAAAACTAGGGCACCCTCTATTAAGTTCCTTTGCCTGACGTTGCCCATCCAAGTTCCGCCAGTTGTGGTACTGTTTTTTCCTAAAAATATCAAAAACAGCAGTCCTAATGAGATTCTTTGAAATCTCAATTGCTGGTTCAGGACCAACAAAAGGGGTCTCAGAACCTTTCCTAGCAAGTTGATCAGCTATTTCATTACCCTTGACACCAGAGTGCCCAGGTACCCAAAAGAGAGTGACCTTGTTCAACTTTGCAAGAGTGCAAAGCATATTATAGCATTCCCAGACGATGCGGGATGTTATTGCAACCTTATTGAGGGCATTTAAGGCAGCTTGACTATCAGAGCAGATGTGAACACATCTATTTCTGTAGCTGCTATTCAGACACATAATGCAACACATCAAAATGGCATAAACCTCAGCCTGAAAGACAGTAGTAAACCTGCCCAGCGGACAAGAGTGTTTAATACCATCACTGGAACAAAAAGCCCCAGCACCTGTGCTCTCATTCATTTTAGAACCATCAGTAAACCAGAGAGTACAACTTTGACTATGATGTAAAGGAGTATCTCTCCACTCAACTCGAGTAGGAAAAATAACTGTGTAAGGCCTGTCAAAAGCATAGTCATTGCACATGTCATCGCTTGGCAGGCCAGATAAAGGATGCCCAAGTACATCCCCATCAAAGTTCTTCCAGGAAAGATACCCAGAATAGGACTTCCACAGACCGGAGCGCTTAAGCCTTTCCATGCACATAAAAGCCTCAGCTTCAATACGCATATAGAGAGGACATAAACCTAGTAGCAGTTCAAGAGATGCAGTGGGCGTGGTCTTAATACATCCAGACATGGCAACACAGACCATCCTTTGCAGCTTGTTAAGTTCCGTTTTCACAGTATCTAGCTTGGTTCTAGACCACCAGACAATGGAGCCGTAGGTAATGATGGGACAGATGACCATCCTATAGACCCAATTGACAGCCTTGGGACGTAGCCCCCAAGTTCTCCCAATAGCTCTCTTACAGGACCAAAACACTTTACTTGCCTTTGCCAGATTATAAGTAAGATGCTTTTTCCAGTTCAACTTGGAGTCAAAATAGACCCCAAGGTATTTGACCTCCTCAGAACAAGTGAGAGTTTTTCCAAATAACTTAATATCACACACCTGGATTGCTCTCTTATGTGTGAAAGCAACTATAGTGGTTTTATGAGGATTTACAGAGAGACCCTCAGACTGACACCATCTCTCCACACATTTTAATCCTTGTGACAAAATGGAGGAGACAGTCTCAATAAACTTCCTTCTAGCCACAATAGTGACATCATCAGCATAGCTGATGCATGAAAGGCCAGAAGTAGTAATGCTTTCCAGCAGAGAATCGACAACTAAACACCAAAGGATAGGTGAAAGAACACCACCCTGTGGACATCCAGCATTAGTGTGAACAGTAAGAGTTTCACCACAAAGAGAAACATTAACATACCTAAAAGACAACAGATTTTTAATCCAGTTAACAATAGTTCTGTCAATGTCTCTTTTAACAAGGGCCCTCAAGATAGTGCTTAAAGAGACTCTATCAAAGGCTCCTTCAATATCAAGGAAAACAGCCAAGGCTACTTCCTTGTCTTTCAATGACTTTTCCAAAATAAAGGAAAGGTTGTACAAAGCAGTTTCAGTCGATCTGCCGGGCTGATAGGCATGTTGAGAGAGGGAGAGAGGTGATGATTTCAACACAGTCTCTCTAATGTGTCTATCAATTAGCTTTTCAATAGCCTTTAAGAAAAAAGAAGTGAGACTAATGGGTCTGAAAGACTTAGCCTCATAGTAATTATCTTTACCAATTTTTGGGATGAAGATAACTTTAGTCTGCCTCCAGGCAGTCGGAACATGCTCATAGGCAATACATGCTCTAAAAAGCCTGCAAAGTATGGGGGCAAGAACTTTTATTCCCTTCTGCAGAAGAACAGGAACAATGCCATCCATACCAGGAGTTTTGAAGGGTTTGAATGAGTTGATTGCCCAAACAACCCTCTCATAGGTAACAATTCTTTTAGCGCAGTCCCATTTGCTTTTAGCACACCTGCTTATTGGTATGGTACCCAATGGGAATGAGCCATCAATGACATTAGAACCTGGAAAGTGTACCTTTAGCATTTCTGCTAAAGTATCTCTGCTAGATTCAGTAAAACTGCCATTTGGAAGCTTTATGGTATTTAAGCCATTGTTTCTGTCCTTGGACATGAATTTTGTAATTCTTGCCGTAGAAGAAACATCAGTAATGCTATCACAGAACTGCCTCCAGGAATTGTACTTTGCGTCCCTGATGGCCTTATTGTACTTGGTGAGGGTACATTTATAAGCATCCCAATCACCATTTTTCTTAGCTCGGTTAAAGAGCTTTCTGCACTTGCTACGTAAGTTACTGAGCTCTCTTGACCACCAAGGAACTAGCCTTGGTGAGGCAGTAACAGTAGCCTTACAATTTTGGTAGTAAGACAGGAGAATGGCACGTTGCAACTGGTCAACAGACAACTCCAAATCCGCTACCGAGTTATAATTACCAGTGATACCACCAGTAAAGCACTCAAGATCTTCAATGTAAGAATCCCATTTAGTGTTCCTGGGATTTCTACCTATGAAACTTAGTCTAGTAAGACCAGTGACACAGAAAGTAATTAGCCGGTGGTCAGATAAAGTAATTTCATCCGACACCTTCCAACCCTTAACCTGATCAATACAAGAGTTACTGCAAATTGTCAGATCAATGACCTCCTTCCTATTCACAGTAACAAAGGTAGGCTCATTGCCTCTGTTAAGAAGGCATAAGTTGTAAAATAAGATGTCTTCCAGTAAGCTATCGCCTCGTTTGTTGCAGTCAGAGCTGCCCCAAACTATATTATGAGCATTAGCATCACAGCCAATAATAAATTTCTTATTGGCTTTTTTACAATGCTCAATAAGAGCTTTCATTTTCTCGGAGAGAGGATCTTTCTCTTCAAAAGGAAGATAAGAAGACATAAGAATAAGTTCATCTTTATGTCCTTTATTCTTATTAGTCACCTTGACAGCAACATTGTCACCATCCAGGTATTTAATGAGATTCAGAGCATTAAGCCTATTGCTGGCAATAATGCATGCCCTAGGCCTTGCACAAGTAGTATCATAATAAATTTTATGATCCCGCATACCTAGACCTAAGATTTTACCACCTCTGGTCCAAGGTTCTTGGATTAATGCAATATCAAACTCTCCTCTAGCCATCTTACTACTCAGAAGAGCAGATGCAGAACGGCTATGGTGAAGATTCAATTGAGCAATTTTAACGAGTACTTCCTGCACCCCTACAGACGAGTCAGTGGGTTGCTGGGCAGCACCCGCACCTCCTTCAGTAGCAGGGTTGCTGGTTTCCTCATTGGTGCCAGGATCCAACCCTACAGGAGTTGTTTCACTGGCTAGTTGGGTACCTTCAGCAGAAGAACCCAACCCTTGGTTATTTGTGCGAGTGAATAGGTCCATGAGAGACCTGGGAACTGGGAGGATGGGTAACGGTCGACACCCGCATGGCCTTCCTGTACGGGTGCAAGGCTGGATACAACGAGGTTTCGCCTGGTTCCTCGAGGGGACCGCTTGAGACATCATATAAGACCCAGATGCCATTCATCCATCAGCACGGTGCCTCACACTTTAGATTGGGTCTGCCCACAAATTTTAGCTAGGCGTTTTTGGGTGGCCTTCACGCCTTGGGTGACCCTACCAGGAGTAGGATACTCCCGACGTTCATGTCCACTCCGCCCATTGCCACCCCCTTGCCACGTTGAGGCAATCTGCAGGACTTAAGGGGGGTTTTTTAGGGGGGTCTATATACGGCCTCCCCTAAGTGTGGAGGCGCCCTTTTCATCTTCTGTCCACCACCCTTCCAAGACCCCCAGCACGGCCCTGACCACAGGTGTGTGTCAGAACTAGCTTAATGTATATGGTAAAGAGGGGTGGCTCATATACAGGCACTGCGGAACTGCAGCACCCCAACTGTTTGCTTATATAATGTCGTTATTAACTCATTTGTATTTTCTAAGGATAATTCAATTATATCGTGAAAAATTACAGACATTCTCAGATCATTTAAAAAATATTACAAGCAAGCATCACTAGATGTCGCTAAAAAATTCAGAACTGCGCTTTTCGCAGAGCCATGTTTTGCGTAAATGGCCGCCTTGGCTCTTGGCGGTCCCAGTTATGTGACTGTGGGCCAAATTCAAAATCTCAAATTCTTTCACCTCTGGGTGAGAAAGTTTCCATTAAGAGAAGAGGCTGTCCTTTACGGGATATTAAAATATCTCGTCCAGACATCAGCAAAAAAAAAAGTATTACTTATTATTATTTTTTTAATTTCCGATTTCTAAAACAAAGCGAGGTCTTGTACGTCGTTCCGATTGAATAAACTTTGGTGTTAACCCAGACCGAAGCATCATTTTAGAATCTTTGGTAAAGCTCTGCAACAATGAAAAATCCGACAAAAATCCCGGTTTGTCTGTAAAGTGACTGCTTCGTCCACTTGTGACGTCAGCAACAATGCCCAAGCCCCGACTGAACATTTTTAAGGTTTTTTTTTTAAACAAAAGAAAGAAGTCAGAGTTTAGAAAAAAGAGGAATTCGTCAACGTTTTCGACCTTGCTCTTTCAGAAAAAAATATTTTTGAAAATCTGAAACACCTCCTATTGATCACTGTTAAGGTCTTTGTTCATTTCGCCTACACTACTTGTTGAAAATATCGAGGAGACTTTTCGCGCTTTGAAAAAAAAAAAAAAACCTTAACTATACCTGTAGCCATAATTTAGGTATGTTTGAAATTGAGGCTACAGCACACTCATTACTTCAACTTACGAGCCGCGACTGATGGTACATGAATTCAATTCATACATAAGTTTTAGGATGTAGATATTGATTCCTTTTGGAGTTTTAATCTTCATTTCTGAAAAGTCAGTAGAGCTCTCACTTTAAGAATCACTGTGAGCGAAACAAACTAAGTATTCAAATCATTTTCTGCTCTGAAAATAATCTCGATTTCTCAACTTCAAAGTAAATAAAATAATACAATGAAAATTAAAAAATGGCTTGCATATCGTCGCGTCTGTATATTTAATTTTCGAATGCCCTGAACCTTCATTTTAATGAATCACGAGCATGCCGCCACTGATCATGACTGTACTTATGATCCATTAAAGAATCACTGTATAATCAACGTACATATTAGGACATTTTTTAAAGGAGAATCAAAACTTACTTGCTTTGATGAACACCTTAAGATTTCGAACAAATGAAACGTTCACGGTCAACACACAATCAGTTTGTAAAAAGAATATCATTCCTACGCAAAGTTTTAAACTACATAATTCTTTCATTTCATATTACTAGAGGAATGTAATGAACATTTTCACGCTTAAGTCTTCAATAGTCCCATTTACTTAACGTCGAAATTGTTTTTAAACTCATTTCTTTTCGCTCCCACTGTCGTGAAACGTAAACAAGGCTCTCTCTTGACGGTTTCAGCTAAGGAGGATATTTGGTAAAGCGAACGAAGTATAAGGAGGAAACACCTAGTTTAAGTTGAAGAGGAGAAGCCTTCTGAAGAAATCTCTTTTCTTTTCTACAACTTCGATTTCTTAGTATAATGTAATAAATATACTTTGCTTTTGTTGTGTGAAAGTTCGAGTTTGAAAACATTCTGTTGTTTCTAGCCAAAGCATTCAAGCACGAATTCCAAAGAACATTTAAATTTATTTTTCTTCAAAGCAGGAAGTTTGCTGCAAGTAAGAATTGCAAAACATTTTTAAAGATAAGTTATGATATTTGTCTGATTTTCACCTCGTTTGTCTTCATTTCAATCAAAAGAAGTGACGCCATTTTAATTGTTTCCTTGCCCTTGCATGAAACTTGTAATCGTGGATATTTTAGGATCATTTTTGGGGTTATTTCATGGTGTAGTTTTAAATTTGTGTGAGTGTTCAGAGAAGTATGTCGTATAAATCGAAAAATTGGTCTAACTCAAGTTGTGGAACTCTATAGTATAAAACTTGTTGAAATCTTACACATCCCACAAATGAATTATTTTTCAGTGAAGTTTTTACTTGAAATGGGAGAAATAAAAGGAGTATTTAGTCACCCACTTACTTTGTTAGTTTAAAAGATGGGTGATTCCATGGTAACTCATGCTACATTTTTTTTGAAATCATATTTTCAAATATGGTACAATGCCAAATATTTCATTCATTTTCTTTCAAAAAAATGCATGCTGAAGAGAATTTAGGTGTTATTTAAAACACTATCATTAAAAATCTTGTAAGTATTTAATTACTTAAAATATTAATTGTAATAGCTTAGTAACTCATGCTACCAAAAAAAGACATTGAATTATAAGCAGAAAAATATAAGTCGTATTTCTGCTCAAATTGTACTTGTAAAGTGCTGCATCTTTGTGAGTAGTTTGTATGAACCTCTCTTATCATAACACATCATTCAGTTTTTATGGGATATTTTATAAAATTATTTGTAAGGTTAAAATATAATCAGTGGGTGGTAACTCATGCTACAAAACTTGGTAACTCATGCTACATTACAGATGAATGCATTTTGAAAATAACTACAAAAAAAAACATAAAATATTATTTTTACATTTATTTACCTTTAAAAATACCTAGAATAGTTTACTCAAAATTAAATAGTAATTCTACAAAAAACTAATATTATTCAATCACATCAATTTCCACATTGAATTTATATTATAAAACGACTTCCACTTTGTTTCATTGTTGGCTTTGGCAAAATCTGAATTACATGCTCAAATGTTAGATATGAAATATCATTTTAATTTGGCCTGAACATAGTTTTGTCCATGCTCTTTGTTTTTAGGAACATGACCTTTATTTCTCCATCGTCTTCAACTTCGCTTTGAGCAATTGCCGCATATTGAAAGTTCGTTTTTTCCCCCAAATATTTGATTAGAAAAAAAGTTCCCATTTTAATATTTGCTGGAGATATTTGAACTTCGAGTTCAATTTTTTTTTCTGTTGAGCTTGACTTTGCTCCATTAGTCAAAGAGCTCCTTTAGCAACTTTTCTCTGCACATAAATGCAATGCATTTTTGTTATGTTTTCGATTGGAAGGGCTTTCTCGAATACAGAACTCATGTTTAAATTTTTATTCCGCTTTTCGATTTCATCTTTCTGCATTTCTGTTACTTCAACATCTGCGTTCATTGTGTGAATTGCAGCTGTGAAGTCTGCAGCATCAAAAACTGTGCCTTTACGAGTCTTCACGAAATTTCGCACTTGGCGTTTTATAGCTCCACCAATTCTGTCAACAGGACCCTTGCCGTGTGATGTCGTGGCAAAAAAATTCCACATTATTTTTCTTTTAAATTTCTCTTCAAGAATCGGAATTGCTGCTGCAATATATCGATTCTTAAATTGTGACGAAGGGCCGTCTGACCATATGTTGACAAGACTGATTTGACAATGTTTTGAAAAGATTCTTTAAAACTGCTTGCTTTTTGCGTGGTGACTTAGGCAATGCACGTTTGGTGCGAGGAATTGCTTTTCCCAATGAGCATGGTGACTTATATGGAGACAGTAGGGACTGAATTATAGCTTTTGCTTCTTTTTTCTTTAACCGAGATTTAGCAACACTCTCTCTGGACCTCTTTCTTTGTTGCCTTTTTATCTTTTCTCTTTCCATTTTAGTCATGTGATTAAGTTCATTTTTCTTCGTTGCACGACTTTTTTTTGCAGTTTCTCGGTGCTTCTCCTTGTATAATTCATACTTCCCTTCATCTTTAAGTTTTTGCCTTCTCATTTTTTCTGCAGCTGTTAAAGCCATTCTGAAAGAAAATACAATTCTACCTATAATTACACATTAATATAAGTAAAAATTTGGTTCACTTTCTAAAGGTAAAATGAGGTCATGGTAACTTCTACTACAATAGTTTTGTGCAAATATAATCAAATAAAACTCGAGAGCTACTTTTTTAAAATTTCGTTTTGATTAAGATAGCTGAAAAGATAGAAAATATTAAATTTTAAAGCAATGGCTAGTTTTTAGATTGCTAGGATAACAAGTTTTGGTAACTCATACTAAATGTGCTAGATGTTATCATTCATGAATAATAAATATTATTACTTTGATTCTAAATGTTTATTTTATTATCTTTATAATGTTTAACAGTATTTAGAGGAAAAAATATACAAATATAAATTTAATGATAACAGAATTAAAAAAACATACTTTTTTGATGAAAATTATGGCCGTAGAACAAAATCTTATAATGGCTAACTTTTAAGTGTAGCCATTTTGATAAAAACCTTTTGCACAAAATAAATTGTTGTTAATGCAGCTACAAGAGTTTAGAATACTTATTCACAGACAATATTACAGAACTAAAAAGTTGTTTAAATATTAATGATCATGTCCATGTTTATCTTTTTAAATGTAGCATGAGTTACTATGTGGTAACTCACGCTACAATAATTTTATGCAAATAACAAAACAAAACTGGTGAGAAACTTCTTTGAAAATTTTGTTTTGAATAAAAGAGATAAAAATTGAAGAAAATATTAAATTTTGAAGTGATTGAGAGTGTATTAGATTTGCAAGGGTAACATTTCTACGTTTTGGTAACTCATGCTACATGTGCTTAATGATATCATTCATTAATAATTTTTTGATAATTTCTCTGATTCTAACTGTTTATTTTATATTTTTTATAAAGCTCATGAGTGTATTTACAAGAAACAATCAGTAAATATTAATTTTATTACAACAAAATTACAAAACCAACATACCTTTTAGATGAAAATTATAGCTGTAGAACAAATTCTTGTAATAGCCGACTTTCAAGCCTTGAAATTCCGATAAAAAAAAACTTGTGCACAAAATAAATTGTTGCCAACATAGCTACAACAGTTTAGAAGAATTATTCACACAAAAAATTACAAAACTAAAGAATTTTTTTTTAAATGGTTATGTCCCTGTTCATATGGAATCGCCCAGATAGATTTATGTTTGTGTTGTAAATTCTGAAATATGAGCCACTAGAGTCCAGCACAAAAAAAAAAAGTTTCATTTTCAGTGTTTTAAATAAACACACATCAATAAATACTTTTATTTCCTGATTTTATACACCATGTGTCATCATCAACTTATATTAAAAACTGAGTATCTTTTTATCTTTCTTTCTTTGTTTCTATGTATGTCATGCTTCTTTCTCCTGAACGCCAGTGAACTGAAAGTCGAACCAGGTACCGATAGATTAGTTTAAATTACATAATCATACGATTTTAATTAACAAAGATATCAATTAATAAGTTGTCAAATTTAAAGTTATGTATCCTAAATGATTAAATATGAAATCCATTGTTACAAAACGTGGTTGCTATCAAATAGAAATAATAATGACAACGCGAATTTTGAATGAAGGCTTAACTAAATCTAACATGAAACTCATTAGTGGGCCCACGTACATAGTGCTTTTATCACTAGCTACTTGTAATTTTTTGAAATATAACTTAGTTGAAAAGTCATCTACTTATATAAAAACTGAGTATAATCTATGTCTGCTTCTTTTCTTGAGCGAGCTGAACTTGCCGATACTTTCCTCACCATTTTGAAGGCGCGAAGCATCTCAATAATTCGAATGATATTTTGATGCAAGAAAAAGGTAAAAGTGTGAAACTGAAGCGTCTTTAGCGAGCCGCCTTGGCGGCAAGTCATTTGTTGAAACTTTCTGTACTACTTTAAAGGCGCGAAGCGCCCGTGCAACGCCGGGTCACGCACCAAGCTGCTTGGGACATTAGCGGGCAACGTGCGTAGTATGTCTTGAAATCTTATGATCATTAAACAATATCAAATAATATAGCATCAGAATGCGGCAAAAGTTGGGGTGGGGGTGGGAGACATTATGCATCAACATACCGTAGGAAGCTAATATAGCTACCCTGGCAGCTAGTAGTTATAAAAAAGAATTAAATCTCAAAGAATTAGTTCCATATAAATAGCAATTAAAAAGTGCCGTACCCTACCAGTGCTGTTGGATTTTAGCTGGGCTAAAAAGCTACTCAGCTTTTTTGTTTATTTATTTTTTACAAACCTGTTTTAAAAAGCCAGCATTTATTAGAAAAAAACCAGGCTTTTTGAGTAAAATATTTGTGTGAATATTTGTTTTGATTAATTGAAATGAAAATCATATTTATATCATTTTCCTATTACTATTGTATCCAGTAGCGTATATATACACAGGTTCTCCCCCCCCCTGCAGAATTTATAGGTGCGCCCCCATCCCCAACTAAACTGCTGGACAAAAAGTTCCTGTACAACTCATAGTGCAATTTAGATTGTGTTCACTGAAAACTCATGCACCCCCCCCCCCTGCCACAGGAAAAGGAAATTTCAAGAAGTCCCTTAAAATAATACCCAAAAAGCTCTTATTAAGTCATTCATGATCTCGGGGCTGGACTTACGTACAAGCCACGACTTGGGGCCCGTTTTGTTGGGCGCCCCCAACTTCCAAACAATGTTCTTATTTAAAGTTTACAAATACCTTTGTGCTAAAGATGTACGGATAATAACAACGTTACAATGCACAAATGAGCAGGGATACTGCAGACACGTGTTTCGGCGTTACAAGGAACGCCTTTATCAATGCAAAAAAGTTGTGAGCTTATGGATGCACAGACATCCGACAAAAAGCTTTTTGTCGGATGTCTGTGCATCCATAAGCTCACAACTTTTTTGCATTGATAAAGGCGTTCCTTGTAACGCCGAAACACGTGTCTGCAGTATCCCTGCTCATTTGTGCATTGTAACGTTGTTATTATCCGTACAATGTTCTTCTTTGTTTCAAAAAAATTGAAAATGCACGAGAAAAATTTTGTATAGGGCTTCTTGGAAAGCCTGAAAATTTGAAATAATATAACTATATATGTTGAATTTTAAAATTTATATCAAATGCAAGGGGAATGAAAAAATGGGCCAATGTAAAAACATGGTTCTCACGTTTCTGTAACACACATTTGTTGAGTGCAGTTACAAATTTATAGTTTTGGAGGCCCACTGCAACGCATTTTCAGGGCCCCCCTTAGAGAAGAACAAAATTGCGTCAACTAATTTTCAGGAATCAGTTGGCAGCAACTTATGTCACGTGAGATGTTACGTAAGGGATCCTTCGCAATTGCAACACTATAGACCTGCCACTGCTTGAGATAATTTTGTGCGACCCACATGTTTCAAATCTTTCTGTTTATTTAATCCAGAATTCGGTGCTACAGAAGTTATTTTGTTATTGATTGCTTCCACTGCATACTGCATGTACCGAAAATTAGTACTGCCGTGGGCAGGTAAACGGCAATATCTGCAAAAATGAGTTTTCGAGATATTTGAAGAAACGCGTTTTTGATTTCCCACAAAGATCAATAAAACATTGAACTTCGAACATAGGCGATACTATATGTTTATACCAATATATTTTTGGGGTAATCGATTGAATTTTGATTTTGCAAGCGCAGAGAGAGGTAAAGCAGATACTGCCGTTTACCTGCCTTTTTCACTCTAATTGTCATGCGGAATTGACTGGCAGTCGGCAGTAACTGCACAGTATGCTAATAAATGTCCAGTATTTACATATTCTACAACATGCGGAGTAGATTTGTTATTACGAAATATATTATTGCATTGTGAATGATATGTTTTATTTAAAAATATACACAAATACTGTGTATCCACTTGATTTTGGCTTAATTTAAACGAACGCGAATTATAATTAAAAAATATAATGAAACTACTGCATTATGCAACAAATGAAGCAAAACTTGATGATTCTTCAGCCATTTTTACTTCTTTTACTTAGTAAAGGAAGTATTGTGATCACAAAGAAAATTTCACTCAAAATTCGGTCTAAATTTTGATTTTGCTCACCCCCGAATGAATGGGATTTTTCAAAAAAATTCAGCTGACTTTAGGACCTTATATTTCGATAACGGGGGCGCAAGGGCAAAAACGCATACGTCCAGAAACATGTTTTACAATGCTCTTTCGATTGGTACTCATTAAAAAAAACAATTCATTATTCCATGATGGAGTACTTTCCTGGTAAGTTTTTAAGAGCTCACTTGTTACTGCTGCTACTTAAAGTGCTTTCCGAATCGTTTGATTTCCTCTTTTAAGAACAATAGCCTTTCTCTAATTTTTTTGTCTTTTTCCAGCACCAAAACCATCCCCCACTTTTTTCGAACTGGAACCATAGGTTGGAAAAAATCTTCTCCATTGATGCAGAAGTTGAAGGACAGCTGTGCAACTTGAAACAGAAATCATTAGAGAAAGAGAGAGAGGTAACAAACTTTTATTTTTCATAGCATTGATTTTTAAAAGCTTAAGTGGGAGACCATTCGATAAAATTGTAAGGATTTTGTCCGAGGGTTGAATGATTTGCAGCTTTTTTTTTTGTATACATTACTTTTGTTATTTAATTTTCAGCAAAGGTTTTGTTTTAGTGCTTAAATTGCCGCTGTGGTTGCCTTATTAAAATGTGTGGAGGTCATTTATATCAATGCAGGATAAAATTTTCAAAATCTAAAATGGACAGTCTTTTTCAATAAAAACCGGCAGATCTGTTTTTTTTTCTTTTGAAAAAACCAACATTTTTTCAGTCCTAGCCCATAGTCATGTACTGTACTGTATCCTTAAGATACAAAAACGATTCAAAATTGAATTGTTGACAAAGTTGTTTATAACAAATAAGACTTTTCAGAACTTATCAGATACGCTCATTTAATTTGAACTAATTACTTCAATTTTTTAATTTTCCATGGTGCTTTACTCGCTGGCCCATGAGAATCATTCGTCCGCAAGAGTGAGAGTTCAAAAACCCAATGATTTTTTACTGAATATTATTAAATTCGTTTCTTTCTAAAAAAAATAGACAAAATGGGAATTAATATTAGTAAACAATAGATATCAAGCACAAGTTAGCAAAACCTTATTATATACACTAATATTTATTTTTTGTATAATATTTAGTATGCGTAAAAAGTAGGGATGGACCGGATATCCGGTATCCAGCCTATCCGGCTGATATTTAAAGTATCCGGTACTTCCGGATATCCGATCCGGCTGACCGCTCCGGATACGGATATCCGGAAGATTTTTGCAGGATATCCGGCAAAGTATCCGGTATTGATGTGAGGGTTATCCGGTATGATGTGAGGACCTAATTGAATATTTTCTTTTTTTACAAAAATCCCAGTTAAAAATTTCATTGTTTGATAAACCCTTTAGATGATGTAATTACTTTTCATCTTTTCTTTTTACCAATTTTTGCTTCTAAAATAAAAATTATATATTATTCCTCTGACTTTGTACTGGACATGGAAGCATTCTACATATTTGATTTTTCACAATTTCCAGATAAAGTATGATTGTCTTCCGCTTTTCAAAAATATCTTAGTTAAAATATTTAGAAAGAAAAAGCTACAAACTTTCAAGGATTAATGTGCGACAAAAGGGTGAAAAAAAACTTATGATCATATGGTTAGTTCATAAAAATTAATCGCAGTAGCTTTTAATATAAATTCTCAAATTATTTTATTTATTGAATTCTTTTATTTTTAGTTTTTCTACTTCTGACAAAAGTTGCGATTAACACCCAATGATGTTGTAATTAGATATTTTTTACTTTGCCACTATTATTGCTTTATTGCCACTATTATTGAAAATAACATACAATAAATAACCTATCTAACATTGGCGAAAGTGTTCTTCTAGATAATGTAAACATCTGTCCCCATGAATCGTAGCAACTTAGCTATGCTTTTTTTTTGAAAGAGAGTTTGAATGTGTGTAAAGAAAGTTTGAATCTTGCACTTTGTTTCGTTCTTTCTTTTTGTAATCCCTTCCTTTCAGAAAAGATATTTCTCTGCTATTAGAATCTGTTTACGTCTGTCACGCCGCTCCGTACCGTAACTTCTCGAGAACATGTTGAGCATGACCCTCAATAACATTCAATCGAGTCTCGATAATTCGAAGCTTCATAAACTCAAGTATACTTTTTTTTTTTCAAAGTTTTCATTTGGTCCCAAATTCTTGAAAAGAACCCTTGGACCTATGAGCTATTGAGACTCGACTATTTAAGATGTTAATTTGCATCTTTAGAAAGTATATTTTGTTTTTTGGAATTTAAGTAAAACTTTAAGTTAACTATTTAGATATAAGTTTATTAATTTATTTTTTAAAGTGGACATGTTTAGAATAATCTTTACTAATATGTAAAGCTGTAGGGTTTGTTTGTTTGTTTGTTTGTTTGTTTGTTTGTTTGAACGCGCTAATCTCAGGAACTACTGGTTCGATTTGAAAAATTCTTTTTGTGTTGAATAGTCCATTTATCCAGAAAGACTTTAGGCTATAGTTTGAAAAGATTCGATAAGCGATTCGTTTTTTATTCGAATTCAAGGCAATTTTCTCATAAATCGCCGAATACTGGGGTTAAAAATTACTTGCATATATTAATGTTATATATCGTTGGAAGCAGAAAAATTTTGTCCGTCCTATGCAGTTTGTTCCGATTCTCTAACTTAAACACAGCACGAGTTATTTAATTTTTAAACTTACCTTTTGCAAGGCTTCACCCGATTTCTTGCAATACTTGGTTCATTAAAACCATCAATAAAAAATAAACTAATTATTCCACAGTTTTGATTTTTACGCCATTGGATAGAGCGATATTTTCAACCCTAGAATTGATTCGACTTACAGTCGAAGAACCAAGCTTTTATCTCCACTAGAAAAAAAAGTTACAAGCGTTTGAACTTTGAGTTCGAAAACCTCTTTCGTGATCAAACTATTAAAGTTTTATTGCGTTGCTATGGCGACATCTTTTAAATTCATTGTTGGTGTCCTTTTCTTCATTTCGTTTCTTAAAAGCATTTCATTTCAAGGCAAATAATGCGATCGTCCGTGTTTCACTTGAATTCCTGCATACTTAATGGCTTATATTTTTTTTCTGGTACCATTTTGAAAATGTGTTTCAAATTAAATTGTAATTCATGTTTTTAGC
Source organism: Uloborus plumipes (assembly GCA_038373865.1). Classification (NCBI taxonomy): domain Eukaryota; kingdom Metazoa; phylum Arthropoda; class Arachnida; order Araneae; family Uloboridae; genus Uloborus; species Uloborus plumipes. Next base: position 81,005 of record JAXGGA010001192.1, on the reverse strand, counting down.
AGGGATTTTTTTTGGCTGCGATCTAAATATTAAAACAACTTTTTTGTTTGGAATTTTGCAATTAATGTTACAGGAAGAGAGCGGTTTGGAAATATTTGTTTTTGGTAGGGAATTGTATTTGTTTATTAGGGAGAGTGTTAAATATGTGCTACTTGACATTGTTTTAATTCCTGAGGAAGCATGTGCAAATAATGCGATTGACTTTTTTATGCGGGAAAGTTTTTTAGCGAGCCGCTTTAGCGGGGAGTAGTTTTTTGAAACCGGTTTCGCTAAAACTTTCCTCCCTCCTTTAAATGCGAGCCGCCTTGGCGGCGAGTAATTTGTTTTAAGTTTCCTTACTACTTTAAAGGCGAGCCGCCTTGGCGGCGAGTAGTTTGCTGAAACTTTCCTCGCTACTTTAAAGGCGAGCTGCCTTGGCGGTTATATATCATCACTGAAACTTTCCTCGCTACTTTAAAGGTGAGCTGCCTTGGCGGTTATATATCATTATATACCGCCTTGACGGCGAGTAGTTTATTTAAATTTTCATCACTACTTTAAAGCCCGTGCAACGCCGGGCCCCACAGCTAGTTTTTAATAAGAAGAATAATATTTCGGTCATTTCATCGAAAATGGTACAAATCAGTCCCGATTAGAGATGAAAATGGTCGGAAAAAACGGAAACTTTCGGAAAAAAAAACGTTTTTTTTCCGGTTTTTTCGAGGAGGTTTATTTCTACTCCGGAAAAATTGAATTTTTCAAATTTTCAGCATAAAACGATAAATTTAGAAATTTATCTTTCTTACGCTATTTTCTTCTTCACCTCCACCCCTCTCTCTTACCATAATAACATCTTGCTTTGGTAATGCAAGTTGGACGATATTACAATTTGCCTATAGATTAACACTTTGACTGCCAAGCCAAAATTGCAAATGTTCACCACGGGGCCAAACTTTTTTTTTGTGTAATTTGTATTTTTTTCAACATAAAACTATATATAAAAACAATATTTTTCAATCTGACTCATTTTGTAACACATGGGGAGATTTTCATTCTGGCTACCAAAAATGAGAGCCAAAGCACACCACGAAAGTTAGTGTAAATTCTTATTTGATAGCCAGCTAAATTCGTCATTTATCAATAAACTTTTTTATTTATATTTATGTTTTTTATTATTTTATTTATATTCTTTTGTTTAGGTTAGAATTATTTGAATTTTTATTATAATGAGCAAGAGAAGGTTAACTTCTGAAGAAATTGAAGCTGCGGCTATGAGATGCTATGATTCATGGGATGATGAAGACTTTGATTTATTTGATTCAGACGCGAATATTTTATATATATTTATCACATACTCTCTCTCTATTTATATATATTCCCTTTTTTGTTGCATGTTCCAAATATTTAATTTTTCATAAAAATTAGCTCATAAAATCGTCACATATACCAATTTGCGCAAACCACGTATACCTAACACATCGTAGGGAGCCCAACAATCAAACTCCAATACGATTTTCATGTAACTGATAACATCTTTGATAGCCATGGCCTGAAGTGTTGAAACACCCTGGCTATCATATCGGATAGCCAGTGTCTCAACGGAAACATCACTGGATATCACATATGATAGCCATGACAGTCAAAGTGTTAAGGAGAACTGTTAGAGCTGAGAAATTTTAATATATGAACATTGTTAAAAAATAAAACTTTAACTTAAAGTTCAAATTTTAATCTAAAAAATATTTGATCGCACTTGTTGAATGCATATGCATATTTATATACCAGTTCATATTACCAGTTTAAAATTCGTTTCAACTTTTCAAAATTTCAACCACACTTGCCGGTTTTTTTCCGTAAGTTGCCTTTGCTCTCAAGGGTCAAATGCAGCCTCAGGGAAAATTTATTGCTTGAATAGAACCATTATAGATATTTAAATAGTTTTACCCTTCAAGCGTGCGTTTGTTTAGAAAACAAAAAATGATTATGGCAATTCAACTATTAAAACTCTCTCCACACAACAACTCTACATAGAAACTTCTTTAACAAAACCAACGTCCTTTTAGTTAAGAACTAATCTTACTTCTTCATGAAATGAATAAGCATAACTTCAGCCACAGAACTAGGTTTCCTCTGACTATGCGAACTAAATGTATATTGCCGTGCTTTCTAAGCATATAGTAGAATCTGCAATTGAGCTCAAACTGAGATATTGCATTTTAAAGAGCTGAGCCTCCATATATTTTGTTGTGATGACTTTTTATTCAGCAGATTAAAAAGAAAAGTTTCCAATCACAAATGACTACAAAACATTTTATTAATAACACATACCAAACAGAGTTCTGGTAGTAACCTCTGGTTAATTACTGTCTAACATTTTTTCGCGAGACCTCCGTCGAATCTGCGCATGCGCCAAGTCTGTTCTGACTCTCTCGAAATAGGGGGGAAATGCAACGAGGAAGTAGCAAGCGAATAAAAACTGAAGGCGTCGGGAAGTGCGCATCCTAAACCTATCTCCCCTTTTTCAAATGGAAGCGTTCGTGGCTGCCGGGCGCACAATACGCAGACAGTACTCTGATTTTGTTGAAAAGTAGGGGTACGACTATTGTGCTTAGCAAGGCAGTGCAGTAAGTTGAAACCCCAGTTTAAATTTTGTTCAGGTTTAGAAACCATTACGCAGTTTATAGTTTTCTATTAGAAAGGTTAAAAAGAAAAGTCATTTAATTTTTATTTGGATTTAGATTGGGTGGGGAAAAACCAGAACTCAATAGTTTTCATTTTTAGATAGTGAGGTTATATTGCAAGAGAGAAAAATCATTCTAATTTTTCTTTCAAACACTATTATTGATGTTTGAAAGTATCTACTTATTATTTTAAGTTTTAAAGGGCAGTCTAAAATAGAAAATTTAATTGTAAGGGTTAGACACACTTTATCCAATATTAACAGTGAAATGACGATATGATTCATTTGTGGGGTTTGACCAAGAAAGCTTTGAGTCATAAAACAGAAGGGCCACTTTTTTCCTATTAAAACATACCTAATTATGCGTATTTCTGTCATCAGGAAAAATAATATGTGTTGATTGCATACATTTTTAATGATTAACCTTTTAAATGGCCCAAGAAAAACAAAACTATTAAAAAACGCTTTTTTTAATTGTAAAAAAGTCAATTTTTCATTTTTTTCCAATTTTTCCGGAAAAAAAACCGGTTTTTCCATCGCTTCAAAATTTCCGGAAATTTTACATCTCTAGTTCCGATACTTCAGAATTTTGGTAATTAATTTAAAAATTTACCACCAATTAATTGTATTTTTTTATTTGTTCTCCATCTAATTGTGTGTAACCAAGTATTACTTATTTAGGCATAAGTCATTTATGAAGGACTCAAAAAAAAAAAAAAAAAAAAATCTTTGGCAAAAGAATGAAAAAATGATCTGCCCAGTTTCAAATTGCTAGGACTTAAAATCATTTGCAATGCACAGCACAAAAAATGCTTCTGACACCCTTTTTGCTGACTTTTATGTACGTAAACAAAAAAAAATCTTGTAAAAACACTTATTTATCTTCATTCCTAGATTTTTTATGTTTCAAACAGTCCACTTTGTTACGAGCCTTTCAGAAATAAAATAAGCAATTGCATTCAATGTGATACTTTTTTTAAAGAAGTAAAGAAGTACAAGTAATGTATCTGCTGTGATTACTTTGATACATTGAATTATATAGTCAGCAACTAAGATAAACCTAAAATTCTTTGCTGATGATAGTAAATTTGCACTTTGGTATGTCCACTCTGTTACAGTCGCATTAATGGTGCAAAAAATATTTTTTCTTGAAATTGCAGACAGAATTACTTTTAGAATGTTTAGTCCATTTCATACTTGTTCTGTAATTAACTTTTCTGTACGATTAGAAATATATTTTTCAAACCTCATTTGTCTCTTCTGTTACACAAAGTGGTCAAACTATTCAAAACCCTTAATGAATGACTCATATACAAGCCATTTACTTTATTATGTACAAATAAACAGAGAATAATTTTAAAAGCAACGATTAATTGACGAAAATTACTTCATTTGATAAACTTAACTCAACAATTTCAGACATGATTTGTACCATTTTGGCTGGAATAACCCATAAATATAACATTTGCATCTAAGAATGTATCTTTATTTTTTCAAAATGAAGTAGAATTTCGAGGTGATTGTTTAAGAGTTAGTTTATTAGGGTTGGTTAGGGGTAAGTGGGCCCCCTTTTTAGAAGAGTTCGTTTTTAAAGCCTTATACAAAAGTGTTAAAGGGTGAATATCAGGAAAAGTGCCAATTTGATCATGGAAATTTTCAATTTTTAAAGATACTCAGAAAATTAAATTAATAGGGTATTTCAAATACACATAAGAAACAATTTTTTTTAAAAAATTAGGGGCATGGTCAAGGTGAACATTTACCCCCATTTTAGGGGGGGTTGTCTTTGAGCGTTACCGACATGATGAGAATGCTACCGATCTGACAAATATTACAGATTCTACACACTTCTAGTGCACAAAAGTAAACATTCACTCACTACCTTTTATGTTTAAAAAGAAAATAATTATTACTTAGAATATAATAATACTTACACAGCCAGAACGCTTTTTTGTATCATAAGCAAAATTAGAGACCAATTAAAAGTTAGTTAAAATTAAATTAGTGGGACAAAGTTTTTTTCAAACAGATAAATAGGTCAACAGTTAAAAACTCAAAATAAAATAAAATTCTTAATACAATCTTAAAATACGAACTTAATCCAAGACAGAGTTTGGCGGGGGGGGGGGGTTGCACTAGACTTTTCGTAGGTTTTCCATTTTAAAACAAAATTATATTTTTGGGTGCAGTAGTTACGAACGAAGGTCTGAATATTAATGTAATAGAAAAGAGGGTGAAAACGGCAATAATTTTATTTAAAAACTCAAATTTTGCGGAAAAATTAATGTTTTTGGAAGCAAAAAAAAAGAACAATAAATAAACTGTTTTCAATAATGGAAATTTTGGCGATGCACTTGAAATTATCTTTGTTCTTTAAAACTCAACACAAAACACGAAGAATTGCGAAAAAACATCGGTAATGCACGCATTCGTTTCGTAATAAATATCTTCTACTTCGGCGCTGCTGACATGACCGCTGCCGACATGACAAATTTCTCGCAATATGATAACTGAACATCCCTAATTAAAGATTCGAAAATAAAAACGAACGTAATATGACCATGACGGTAGGTTTCATTCTCATTATGCAAAAATAGATTGAAAAATTAGTTTATTTTGTGTCTTAATTTCCGCTGCCGACATGACACTTCATTTGGTAGAAACAGAAAAGTCAAGATTGAAAAAATCTTACCTGTAATTCAATGCAGCCGAAGTGAAAATTTTCTATCGGAACTGAAACATCACATATTAGAGCTTCACCCAGCGTAACTTTTGGCGCCAAAAAATGTTTTGTCTAGATTTTATCATTCCGGAAGTTGGCTCCCTCGTCAAGTTATGAGAACTTGTGACAAGCAGAAATTGCTTTTTTTTATCGATCTAAATTCATTTTATCTTTAATACAAGAGTTAATCGTCATAGGTGAACATAAAACACGTTATTTCCTTTTGTATTTGTTTCTGCTGCGATGTTTTATAATTCACAGGATTTTTTTGAACTTTGCGATTCAAATGTGTGACGCGCTGCCGACATGACATTGAGGCAATAAAAAGAGTTCTATTGTCACAAATTAAAGCAAAACCTGAAAATTTTGTTATGGATTGTATGTGCGACGCAGTTTACTGTATGAGAAAAGAAAAATCTTTGGTTTTTATTTGGAAGTGCTCGAGAAATTCAGTTGTGACTTAAATTAGCACTTTTCCTGATATTCACCCTAAAGCAAAACAGCGAAAATTTGTTGACTTATTTTACCTTGGACATTATTAATAAACACAAGTTTAACATTATTTCTGAAAAAAATACTTCAAATATTTTTAGTTATGGTATTCTTTACAGAATGATGTGGGGGACCCACTTACCCCTAGGAAGGAGCAAGTGGGCCACACCCTAGAGTTATTTATATTTAAAGTGAACATATCTAAAAAAAGGGTTTGCGGGTCCTACCTGATAAAGTATGTAAAATTTTAGTAGGAAATATTTTTTGTAAATGGATCCATTAACGAGATATCTACTTGCATTAAAATGTGTATGACAGAAAATTATAAAGCGGAATACAAAACAATTGTGTCTGTGAAATTCATTAAAAGCCGTTAGGCATATTTTTTGCTTTTACATATAAATTACTGTTGAATAAACATAATAGAGTTGATTAAGATCAATTTTGGTAAAATAGAAAAAAAAAATATAAGTTGAAAAAAAAACATAAACACTTAATGGCGGCGTCTATTTGAAGTTTTCTGGGGGACAAACATTATCATTTCATCCTCAGTTACAATTCTAACATCACCTACATCAAGCCAATAAAAAGCGTTGCTATTTCTAATCGTCCTATCAAATTTTGCAGTATTTTTTTTCATTTGTTTCATGTTTTAAAATTAGACTTTCATAATACTTTATGATTTTCTTTGATGCAAGTTTCACAAATACATAGTTACCAGCTTTTGCAGCTGAACCATCAATTTCTTCTAAGTCTCCATAATTATCTTTCATTTCTTTGAGAAATTGCTTCATTAAAACCTGCTTTTCATTTTGAAATTATCATTATTATGAGGGGGCCCACTTACCCTAATAGAGAAAAACCACGGGGTAAGTGGGACCACTCCCCTTAAACACTTATTAATAATACTTTGCAAAAATTTTTTGATTGCAATGTGTACTTTAGGTTAAACTCTACAAGAAAACTTGATGAATATGGAAAAAATAATAAAAACTAACATTGAAGCACTTCTTTGAAAAATGTTGCTTGAACTCGCAAAAAAAAATTTTTTTTGGAGAAATTTTTTTGACATAAATTATATGATCCAAAAAAAGTTCCATGAAACCCAAATATATGCAAAAGCAATCACTGTGATGCAATTTTACATGATCAGAACAAAAAAGTATGAAAACCATATGCGCATTTCAGTTTTAAGGGGGGTGGCCCACTTACCCCAGTGGACCACTTACCCGAACCAACCCTAATTTGTTTTTAAAAAAGTTAATGTGTTTAGCATGACTCTTAATGTATTTAAAATGATAATATGCTACTTTTAAGAATGTGTATCTTAATTTTTTGGAACTAAAGTAAAATTTCAAGTTGATTATTTAAGTATAAGTTTACTCATTTGTTTTTTAAAAAGTGAACAACTTTAGCATAACTCTTAAAAATATATTTAAGCTGCTGATTTGAATCTTCAGAAAATATGTACCTTTGTTTTTTGGAGTTGTATAAAATTTTTTAATTGATTATTTAAGTATAAGTTTATTATTATTATTATTATTTTTTAACACACTGGTCCTGTTTTAATATTTTCCTCTTTAACTTGTATGTTAGAAAAATTACATGCATATTATTCTTAAAAAAAAGGAATTTCAAAGCAAAATTTTGCTTTATATTATTGCAAAATTAGAAATAAGAAAATGTGTTACTTTGTAATGAAGTAAAAATTCATAAAATTCTAATAAAATATGTATTAATTTGAAAAAAAAAAAACGTTTATCTGAGCTTAGTTTTTTTTTCTTTTTTCTTTCTTTTTTTGTAAATTAATAATCGTGTATATAATATTGGTGAAATATTTAATAACTGTATCATTTACGTAGAAACTTATTGATATGATATTGAAACAGAAAAGCTTTAAAATTTAAACTAACAATAATTAAAAGTGTAAACTTTGAGTACATACAGAAATATTTAACTCCATCTTTCAAAGTTTTGTCTCTTTTGATAAAAATACATAATTTAGAAAGAAATCACACCATGCTAGTGTTTCATTTCATATGTAGCACTACTCCTGTACAATAAAATAGAGGTTTTAAAAATTAATTTGAATGTATTTAATAGGGGTGCACCGATTACTCGGCAAGACCGATTAATTGGCCACCTTGCCGATTAATTATAATCAGCAAAATCTTAATATTTTTAAATGTTACTTTTTAAGGTAGTAGTCTGGTAACTTATGTCTATTTTCATGACTTTTTTGGAGGATGGTTTTTTATAGGAAAATAAAAATGAATTATCTTGAATATTAAGAGTGATTTTATCTACATATTGAAAATGTAAAAAAAAAAAATTTGAAAAAATTTAGTAGTTTATTACTATTTTTATTGTCACTCGAAGTTTGGAACTTCAAAAAAAAAAAAAAAATGCACGTGGGTGGCCCGGGTGATTTTGGCTCTTGATGTTATCTGAAATCAAATATTCTTGATTATTCTTAATCTATAGACATGTCATTCTGGTCGGAACTACTGAAGTTAAATTTCAAGGGTAAATAACAAAATGGCGGACTTTGAAAAAAAAAGTCCTTTTATTTTAGCAAAGAAAGGGTTGTAAAATAAAAAGTTAGGGGTGAAAAAAATTCTCGTTAGTACCGACAAGAACTATAAGTGTGTAGAACAGCCTGTTAAAATTTGAAAGCAATCGGTTCAGTAGGAAAAAACTTAAGACCCGGGCCGACCAGAAAAACAATGTTTTGAGAAAAACGCGTTTAAATTTCAACAACAAACTCCGAGGCGCTCTAGGAAACTCGTTATAACTCCCGAAATATTTCGAATTTCTGTCTGCAATTTTCACAGTATATTCTCAAGGCATTGTACTTTCAAATCAAGCAAAAAAAATTTTTTTAGCATACCTTCACCAAGAATCTATGATAAACAGTTGCGTTAATAGTAAATAAATGTAATTTTCTAGAATAACATGCAGTATGAAAGTGAACAGAGTAAAAACAAAACAAATATTCCATACAATGCGTAAAACTGATTAAAATATTAAAAGAAAATCTTGTGTTAAATTGCTGAACTTTTCCATTGGAATATGAAAACATAAATACTTCATTTCATTTATAATCAGTCAGATGTTGAAAAAAGAAAAAAAATTCAAGGATGCTAAGATGGATAAATTTATAAACAAAAACTAAATAATTTTCTGCAGTAACAAGTATAACATGTAGTATGAAAGTGTAGTGTTGTAAGTAAAAAAAAACAATAATTCAAGAATGAAATACAAAACAGCAATAATATTAATAAAATAATAATAATAGTCCTCTCAGTTGATACAAATGATTTAATAATTTAATATTCCTATTTTGAATAAATACACACATTTTGACAATATTGCAGACTTTTTCATATGCCGATAATTTTCACCTTAGCTTATGCATTTAGATAACCTCTAATTTTCAAAGAATTAAAGACTTGAAATAAATAGCAGCCTATAATTGAGAAATTCATTTGAATTAAGAATACCCCTAAATTAAAGTGCTCACACCCAACTTCCCTCTATTTTTTAAAAATAATTTTCATGCCTAGGCTTTTAATGCAATTTTATTCACAAAAATATGATATAATTGGTTCAAAGAAATTGATAAAATTTTGAAATTATGTAACACTTTGAGAAAATTGGAAAAATGGAGAAAAACATCTTCTCTCAGGAATAAATTATTTATGAAATCGGAAAAGGAAAAAAACAGTGAGGGTGAAATTTGTAATATTAAAAATAATCATTAATCGGCTCTACCGATTAATTGGCTAATGATAATCGGCCGATTGATCTTCCAATTTGCTTATAGGTGCATCCCTAGTACAGGGTAACTTCCTTTTTTAAAATGCGCGCCATTCAGTTAGTTGATGTCATAGCGGTCTCGTTCAAAGCAAGGGGGCTAAAAGGAAGGAGCTTCATCTCCTTCGGCAACACGGGTGAAAATGTGTCCAAAAATTAACGCTTCGAATGCAAAATATATTATAAACGTAGGATGAAGTAGAGTGTTCTATGCTTCTCTAAACAGCTTTCATAGCAAAAACAGCTTTAAATTTCCTAATATTTAGGAAATTCCCTTATTTAAATGCCCTTTAAAACGCTGGACTACGGGATGTAAACAAATTAAGGTTGCAGCAGCGCTCCCTGGCGGAAGTGAAATTTTGTTGCCAAACCGGTATCATGGAGAGGCATCTCCTTCGTTTTACTCCCTGGTTCAAAGAAAGTTTTGTCCAGACACGGTTCAGTCGCCATCATGCGTTGGAATAGTGAGGAGCGCGCCTTTGCCGTGGAGGCCTACTTTTCAAGCGGATGATTGCAACGTAGCGTGCATTTCGGAGTCGCTTTAATTTAGCCCCGTTAGCTCCCGTCCCAGACCGCAATTTTTGAAATCCCGTGTTTATGTGAAACGTCCAAGAACCCTACAAGATTTGAAAACCAACATCCCAGAAGAAATTGCCAACATAACACCTGCTATGCTAACAAGAGTCACGACAAACGCCAGAAATCGGTTTTTGCAATGTATAGAGAATGGGGGACGTCACCTATCAGATTTGATCTTCAAAACAATGTAAATAAAAACTTTCGACATGTACCTATATTATAAAAAATAAATAAATATTTTCCGATGCCTACAATAGTTTTTATTGAGTTTTGAATAAAGGAAGTTATGCTGCCGCACCGTGTATTTAACATGTTCTTAAAGAAATGATGGAAGAAACAACGTTGATTTATTATTTTAAAGCTGCATTACATAAAAATAAGCGAACATGCAATATAATTGCAATGCCGGATATCCGCAGGACATCCGGCGGATTCCGGATATCCGGTATCCAGCCAAATCACTATCCGGTCCATCCCTAGTATATTCTGTAGTTTGGGAGGGAGGGGAAGGTTTTCCCTCAAAAAAGAATGAAATTGATTTGCCTGCTTCCAATAGTTTTAGATTTTTCTTCTTGGGGCGGAAAAAGGCCAACATATTTTGAGAGAAGAACAACAACCGAAGGGGTTTATTTCTACTCAAGGAAAGTTAAACATTTAATTTTCTTTTTTGGCCCAAAAATAATGTATGTAGAAATTTACAATTCAATTTAATTTTCCTTTACACCACAGTATTGGTTGCTTTCTTTTCACCAGAATTATATAGTAAACTCCTGATTATGAGCACAATAGGATCGGTGGATTAGTGAATATCGTGGATAATCAACAAGAGGTAAAAAATGATATTAGTGTACACAATAGCCAAAAATAAACCTTGTTTTGTAAATGCATTTTAATAAAAGCTGAAAGCGATAACATTGGAAGTAAAAAAATGTCTTTAAAAACTAAAAATGCACAATAACACATAATAATCTTAATATTATCACACAAATTAAATTATTACCAAAAGATCAATCTGGTTTTTGCTTTTACTTCCTTTTGCGTAGTAAAGGAAGTATTGTGATCGCGAAAAAAAAAATCACTCAAATTTGAGTCTAAATTTTGATTTTGCTCACCCCCGAATGAATGTTCAGTAGTTTTTTCCACCTGTCAGCACGTGCATATGTACCTACCAACATATAAGCAGCCGAAAATTCCTTTTCGACCACCCCCGAGTTAATTACGACGAGTTTTCTCGTGACGTCTGTATGTACGTATGTGCGTTGGTGTGTCGCATAACTCAAAAACTATATGCCGTAGAAGCTTCTAGCTTGGTATGTAGGCTCTGAGGATGGTCTAGTTGTGCACCTCCCCTTGTGGTTGCATTCGAATGTTCCCAAGGGGATGTTTTACCCCTTTTTTGGGGTAAATCAGTGTTAATTTCAATGCAGACTCAAGTGATATAAATTGGCGCGACCACTTGGCGATATGTCGCCAAGCTTTTAGTCGCCAAGTGTTGGTGCGACATATCACCGACAAATTTGGCGAAAAAATTATTTTTTGAATTTGGGTTCAACTTGGCGCTATTGGCGATATTTTGCGAAAAATTCACTGAATGATATTAAAATCAGCAATATTTAGAAAATTAATCATTGTAAAATATTTTTTGCGTTGTTTCGTAGCAGATTAGGGGAGCAAATATTTGAATTGTTACCTTGCTCACTCCAAGCACTTTTTTTAACACTTAAGGCAACTACTAAGAAATTTACACGTACAAGGAAGTAGTGTGGGGCCCATACCAGATTTTTTCATTTTAAAATGCTTGTTCTTATTTAGTGATTAACGTTTTTTTTCACTAGTATCCCGTCCCCAAAGTGATGTATAATCCGACGCTCCAAAATAGTTTATAAATCTGTCAGAATGAGGGAAGGCTGCTTCGTGGCTCATAATAAACTGGGTGCCAGAAGGGCTAGTTCGAATTGTCGTCACCGTGAAAAAAAAGGAAGACTCGCGGATGATGAAAAGTTTGCTGTACGTGTATCAACATTATCAATCGCCATAAGTGGAAGTATTTTTTAAAAAATTATGATATTTTTTCATTTAATGAGCTAATATATACACCTCATATTCAGAATATTAGAATAATGGAGAAAAAGTAATAAGAAAGAAATGATTTTCCAGTTATTTCTTTTTTATGCTAAGTAAATGAAATTAAATTGTTTATAAATTAAATCTGAAATGTTTAAAATAGGTTTTAACATTTGCAAAGTATAAAATAACAACCGTTTAAGTGTAAAGTATCAATAAAAAGTTGAAAAAGCACAAATATGCAGGGATACTGCAGACACGTGTTTCGGCATAATAGGGAACGACTTTTTCAATGCAACAAAAAAAGTGTGAGCTAAGGTGTTCCTTGTAATGCCGAAACACGTGTCTGCAGTATTCCTGCATATTTGATTTTTTAATGTTGTATTTATACTTTACATTTATTGCACAAAGGTATTTATATAAACAAACCATTTAAGCATTATATTAGCTTTCTGGAATACATCAAAATATTAAAATAAAATTTGGAGCGGTTCAAAATATTAGAATATTTTATTTTATGCCTACATATAACTTTATGAATATGTAGTAAATGATAGTTATCATATTTTTAGTATTCCCATTAGCTTTAATAACTGCGTACAATTGGTTTAGTATCCTATATACCAGGTGTTTTTAAGCATTTGGATCAATATTAGCTCAAACAGACTTTATACGTGCTTCGAACTGGGTTTTACTTGATGGGGGAGGATTTTATCAGTTTTTCTTCATTTTATGTCATTAGTTTTCGATGGGAGTGATGTCTATAGTGAGATTGGTGGCCAAAAAAGTACTTTAATATTGTTTAGGCAAGAAAGATTCTTTGTTTACCACGAGGTATTCAGTGAAGTTAATCTTGTTAAATGATGAAATGATCTTTAAGAAAAGCTTTTGATGATGGAATCACGTAATATTCTAATATTTCCTGATATTTCAGAGAGTTGACCTTTTCGTACACAGTGTATAACTTTCCAGGTCTTACTGCGTTCCCAAACCATGACACTAGCAAATCATCTGACATCAACTAACAGTTTTACCGATTGTTTAAGGCATTCTTTATCAAACGCTTTTTGCTGTATTCTGCAAACTCGAATTCCTTATTTACCATATGAAGCACAAAACATACTTCCATCATTGAATAATGCTTCTTTTAGTCCTCTTTGCTCCTTAAACATCTTGATTTACACCAATTCAATCTTATAAGCTTTTGTTTTTCCGTCATGAGAGTTTTTCAGGGTTGCCACAGGCTACTTAAATGCTACTTTTTGCTGCTTGTTTTGGCTCTAGGCGACTTTAGAGACTTTTTTTGAGCACAAACCGGCTAAAAAGCTGTTTATTTTCACTGGAGCTACATTTTTGGAGACTTCTTTTTTTTCCCAAAGCAAATTTTCATTCAAAAAATTTTGATTTTTTTCACCCTATTTGATTTTATTTATTAATTTGAAACCCATTATTTTTTATTCTTATTTCTTTGTAACCTTAAAAAAGAACATTCCTTTGCCTTTTACTATGAACAGATCCGCTATTATTTTTTTTAAATAACAATCAGGGAGCGGCTTAGATTTTGGAATAACCTCTTCATTACTTTAGTTTTTGGGTAAAAAGTGATTTGCTCAATAGCCATAGCTACTGAGGAAGGTTGGGTGGATCTATTTGTTCTATATATATCGTGGAAAAATCGGCTTAAAGTAGGAACTGACTTATTTAAGACTCTTCTTTAACCGAATTTTAATAATAAACAGCTGATTAGGTTAAAATTTATTTTTAGAAACTTACAAACATCAAGTACAAACTTCACCCAAAATTCTACATAGAGATTTCAATAATTTTCAACAACTTGTAATTTCAATTATTTTAGGATTTGACAGCTATTTTAACTTAAGTTAACTAAAGCATATTATATTCGTAGTTCTTTTTTTCAAAATTTGACTTTTATTTTTTATCGATTGTAATTACTTTTTTGGTGGAAAGTGTACTAAATATTTAGCAAATGAGCTTTTAATTGTTAAATTTTTCACTTGCAATAAGTATTTTTCACATTAAAACTTAATCAGCTTTTTTTTATTTTATTTTTTTATTTTTTTAAGGGGTTGTTTTTGCATAAGTTTCCAGATGAACAGTTGAAATATGTGAAAGTTGAAGTAACTCATTGATTAATATTTTTAGAATTTATGATTAAATAGAGGAAAATTATACAAAGTGATATAAAATAAACAGGGTATCAGAGGTGTATTGTTTAAAGTTTTTCTTTGTTTTCAAAAGCTCATTTACGTGCAACTTTCAAGTTTTTGTGGTCTTCTACTTTGCGAAAAAATGAGAATCCTTTTGCACAATTTTTGGGAGTTGTTTCTTTTTTTCTTTTGAGTATGCATCAAAGCTTTGTTAAAAGACAAGTAAATAAAATTTAATCTTATTTTTACTCAAATTTTCATTTAAAAATTTTAAAAAACTCCGTAATCATTTAAGCATGATTATTCACTTGCCACAAAAAGTTCTGAATCGCTGATTTTGATTCAATGTTGTAAAGTTTTGTAATATTAGCACTATAGCTCTGATTTTTTTCTTGGTACAAAATACTAGTTAACATTATGATTAAGAGCGCTATTTCTCCACTTCAGACTGCCATCACAACTCCTCCCTCACACTATTTCATGTTGTAAAACTGACATGTGGAGTAACACATTATAGTCATCCAGATTGCGAATCACATCAGCACATAAAGTGCTGATATGATGCCAGAAGTTGTTTCTGGCAAAAGTACTACTGTACTCCTAGTTAATGTTTAACTAGTTCTTGCAACAAAAGACTACCTAATTTTTTACACTGATAATGTTGCTCTACTGCATCCTCGTAACAGCTATTGGCAGTATTTTATTTATAATTAGGTTGATTTATATTGATTTTTCATTGTAATCTCATCAAAATATTTGAACAGAATTAAATAGTCATGGGGGGGGGGACTCCCTTTTTAATAAGTTATGGCAAAAGTTTTTTTTTTGTAATTGCACATTTAGTTTAAATTCCTCAGCAAAACAGATGATTCCACCCGCGTTCGTCTTTTCCTCTAATGTTCAAAAATCTTACAGTGCGTTTCGAAATGATAGGTCCACCAGTAAAAACGAAAGTTATGCTGGTAAAAAAGGGTTGTATTGTGTACAAAGTACTATTTTATAAACTACATTACTTCATTCAATGTAAAATAGCTCATAAATAATTTACAAATAATAGGAATAATGAGGGGAAACTAAAATTAGATGAAACAGCTGTTTCAAAAAGATAGGTCCACTGAACCAAGCATCAAATAAATGTTGAATTAATAATAAATTTTTCTGATTTTTTTTCTAAATAAGCTCATAAATCCTATTTGGCATGGTTTCTACAAGTTTTTGAAATTAATTTGTCTCGATTTTTTACCATTTGGAGGAAATAGCCATTTTTAAGTCTGCAGTGCTGTTGTACTGCCTTCCGCCTGCATACACCGCTCTTGCGAGTATACCCTACATGTTTTCTACTGGATTCAGATCGGGGCTGCAAGGGGGCTAATCGATAATATGTACAACATTATCCAGAAACCATTCAAAAGTGGACTTTGCAGAGTGCAGAGGAGCATTGTCCGGTTGGAATATGAAGAATGGGCCCCCAATGGGTTCTGATTGCGGAAGAAAATATTGTTCAAACACTTGTTATAGCCAGCAGCATTCAAACGATTGTCTACAAATGCTATATCAGTTTTTCCTGTCCCTGTGAATTGGGCACACACCATAACGGAACCACCATCAGCTTGCCTCTTCGAGAATATCTGACTATCGTTACGCAGATCGTGCCAGTAATAATTCCAACCATCTGGACCATCCAAGTTGAATTCTTTTTTATCACTGAACATCACACGATGCTTATCTTGTTTACAGGACATCGCTTCCTGCAGGAATTTTAATCTCTGTTCTTTGTGCTTTTTAGTTAATCTAACGGTCTATTGTAAACGGGCAGGTGTACTCTATTGTTTAGTTTTAAGGGCAAAACAGGAAAAGGTCAAACGGGAGTCCACCAAACAGATTTTGCAAATTTTAAATTTTCAGCTGTACTATTTATTTCTTACTTCATTTATCTGATCATGAATACTGTTTTCTTGAAACTTTTTCAATTTTGGGAACTACTTTTTTTTGCAACTTTTTAAATTTTTGGACTACTTTTTTATAAGTTTTTGGCTACTTTTGCTACTTTTTTGACGATTTTTTCCTGTGGCAACCCTGTTTTTGGTACACGAGGTTCAACTTCAAATTTATGAAGACACGTTAATGTTTTTGAGACAGAAGCTTCAACTCCTTTCGATTTTCGCTGTAAAAACTTTTGAAATGGGTTTTCTTAACTATATGCCTCAGTTTCTTCTCATATTGTGCCGATCTTTTTTGGGTTTTTGGCCACCGTTTAGTCGATTATTTTGAAAATTCATTTTCTTGAATATTGTGATAGTATATTACTAGCTCCTGATTGTGAACAATGAAAATAATTTGCAATATCACATTGGTTTCACCGTGCTGATATAAATCCACCATACGAAATTTAATAGGCTCAGAAATATCACTCGCACGACCCGTTTTTAGACGAAAAAACAAACTAAGTACTTGAAGAATAGTTATTTTAAATAAAACCATTTTTATTTAATCAATAATGCCACTAGTTATGCATTGGTGATGGTTAAAAGATAATAAATGTGAAATATTCTAATATTTTGAACCACTTGCGTAAATATTCTAATATTTTGACTTTTTAAAATAATTTTGTTTCCTATTTTTTTTTCAAATGTGATATTAGATTTAAGATAGTAAATGAGTTTTAGCTAAAATAAACCCATAACGAAATTGTTATTTTTCATACTTGCGTCAAAAAACACTGCAATACCAAACAATACTTTTAATTCGTACAGAAAAATTGATTATTGTAATATTTTGAATATGAGCTGTATGTAATGTTGACGCATTAAAAATGCTCGTAACTGCAAAATAAAAAAATAAAAAAACGACTTTCTGTTTAAAATCCACAATTTTCAAAAAAATCCCATTGTGCCAAAAAAAAAAAAAAAAATCCCATTTCTGCCAAAAGAAGAAAAAAAAAAAAAAAAAAATTCAAAAGTTGGATGTATACTTCTGTTAAAAATAATGATAAATTGGATTGCATATATATTTTAAATTACATTTATCATTTTTTAATGTTTTCTAAGAAAATATAACTAGTAATCTTCTTAGAACTCAAATATTCCAGAAAAAAATCTTTTTCCGCCACCTCAAAGAAAATAACTGAAATCTCTTATGTCTGACAATTTCTGCCACCGAGGCCTGGAGTGTTACGTGCTGTAAAAATAGTGTTAGAGTTGGAGTGGGAAATTCATTTTGTTCTCCTCATTTACAGTATATATCCCGATCTGTTCAGTACTATTTTGGTGGGATCGGTACGGGTCATTCCATTTTAAATCAACAAATTTCCAAAAAAGTTGTTGCATCACCATTTTTGATTTTGATGAAAATTTGCATGTGTATTCCTTTTACTTCCCAGAGCTCAAAATAGTGTTCATTTTATTTTTAAAAAATTTACCCTTTGATATATAGGCCATTTTTGTTGTTGGCAACAGCGAAAATCGGGCATTTTGATGCTTTGTCTTATGAACTATAACTTTTTTTCTATTAAAGATTTTGAGCTCAAACATAGCTCATTGGGAAGCTAAGAAAAAGGTCTTTTTATATATGCTATCAATAAATTTCAGATTTTAAAAAAAATATTTATTTTTTCAAGGACAAAGTTCACGACGAAAATGACATTTTTTACTACCTTCGAACATTAAAAAACCCATGAAGGGTTCAAAATAACAAGCCCATTTTTTTTATCATATATTCATAGTCATGGTTACTTATTGTATAAAAAAATTGGCTTGTTACTCCACCCCCTTTATGAGATATGCCCCCCCCCCAAAGTTGTAAATTCTTTAAAAAATTCTATTTTCAACGCTAAAAAAATGCATGTGGGGGGCAAGATAAAAAAATTTTTATTTGTGGTATTTTAAGTACTTTTTACCAGCTTTCTAATAAAACAAAAGTTGCTTTGCCATTCAAAGGTGTTTGAGAGATATAAGGGACTGAACTTTCAAAACATTGCACAAAAACAACACGATTATTTTCATTTTTTCAAATCTTTTTTTTTTTTTTTTTTAAATTTAAATGTAATTATATACCTTATTCTTTGCTTTAAATGCTAAAAAAAGACTAAGAAGAGCAATGAAGAAACATATTTACAGTTTAATAAGATAATTTAATATTTTTAACACCTGGGAATATAGAATACCACTAAACTTGTCTGATTTTTAAACATCTGATCGCTACCTACAGCAGGACTGAGCATTTCTCAATTTGTCCAGGCTTGTTCATAGCATGTGGTCATCCTTGTCCTGGCTTGCTCTCACATGTGTATCTTAGTTGTCTTTCAAATTCTGAAAGAAGTAGGTTGTTGAGCTAGTGTTTCTGCTGTAAAATCTTGTGAAGCTTATGTGATTTCTTTTCATTTCAAGTTCATTCATATTCACAGAATGTTTTGTTAAAGGTAAAAGAAGAAATTCTTTAGAATCCTTAAATATAAATTTAAATTTGTCTTTCTACATGTAAACTGTGAATAAGTTATGGATAACCCTACATGCTCCATAAGAGTTTTTGAGAATGATGATTGTAATATTTTAAGTTACAGTAGGCAGTCTACTGTAAATAGTATTTCTGAGTGCAGTGATGATGATGCAGCAAGAAGTTCCATAAAGATGGAAAAACTTGTCAAGATTTTTTTTTTGCATGGTAGGTACAAACAGTTTCAATAGTTTTACAGGTGCAGTAAAGTTTTATCATTATCACAGTGAAATACTATTAGTACACTCATAAATACTATTTACAGTAGACTGCCTACCGTAACTTAAAATATTACTATCATCATTCTCAAAAACTCCTATGGAGCATTTAGGGTTATCCATAACTTATTCACAGTTTACATGTAGAAAGACAAATTTAAATTTATATTTAAGGATTCTAAAGAATTTCTTCTTTTACCTTTAACAAAACATTCTGTGAATATGAATGAACTTGAAATGAAAAGAAATCACATAAGCTTCACAAGATTTTACAGCAGAAACACACCTACTTGTTTCAGAATTTGAAAGACAACTAAGATACACATGTGAGAGCAAGCCAGGACAAGGATGACCACATGCTATGAACAAGCCTGGACAAATTGAGAAATGCTCAGTCCTGCTGTAGGTAGCGATCAGATGTTTAAAAATCAGACAAGTTTAGTGGTATTCTATATTCCCAGGTGTTAAAAATATTAAATTATCTTATTAAACTGTAAATATGTTTCTTCATTGCTCTTCTTAGTCTTTTTTTAGCATTTAAAGCAAAGAATTAGGTATATAATTACATTTAAATTAAAAAAAAAAAAAAAAAGGTTTGAAAAAATGAAAATAATCGTGTTGTTTTTGTGCAATTTTTTGAAAGTTCAGTCCCTTATATCTCTCAAACACCTTTGAATGGCAAAGCAACTTTTGTTTTATTAGAAAGCTGGTAAAAAGTACTTAAAATACCACAAATAAAAATTTTTTTATCTTGCCCCCCACGAGCATTTTTTTAGCGTTGAAAATAGGATTTTTTAAAAAATTTACAACTTTGGGGGGGGGGCATATCTCATAAAGGGGGTGGAGTAACAAGCCAATTTTTTTATATAATAAGTAACCATGACTATGAATATATGATAAAAAAAAAATGAGCTTGTTACTTTGAACCCTTCATGGGTTTTTTAATTTTCGAAAGTAATAAAAAACGTCATTTTCGTCGTGAAAATGTCCTTGAAAAAATAAATATATTTTTAAAATCTGAAATTTATTGATAGCATATATAAAAAGATCTTTTTCTTAGCTTTCCAATGAGCTATGTTTGAGCTCAAAATCTTTGATAGAAAAAAAGTTATAGTTCATAAGACAAAGCATCAAAATGCCCAATTTTCGCTGTTGCCAACAACAAAAATGGCCTATATATCAAAGGGTAAATTAAAAAAAAAAAAAATGAACACTATTTTGAGCTCTGGGAAGTAAAAGGAATACACATGCAAATTTTCATCAAAATCAAAAATGGTGATGCGCACCCCATTTGTTGATATAAAATGAAATGACCCGTACTGTCTGTTTGCGTATTGTGCGCCTGGGAGCCACGGACGCTTCCATCTGAAAAAGGGGGGATAGGTTTGGGATGCGCACTACCCGATGCCTTCAGCTTTTGTTCGCTTTCTACTTCCTCGTTGCTTTTCTCCCCTATTTCGAGAAAGTCCGAAGAGACTTCGCGCGTGCGCAGATGCAGCCTAGTTCGCACGAAAAAATTTTAGACAGTACGTAAGAGTTATGTACCGAGTGCCATGTTGTGCCGAATGCCAAAAATGCCATATTTTCATACAGAACTCAAAATGAACACTTCACTGAGTACATAATATTCCATTCAACAATTTTAACCGTTGCACAAAATTTTAAAATTAAGAAAACATTCTATTTTATAAAAAAACTCTTATTTAACCCATTAAACGTAGCTATATGAACTACATAAACAATCTAAAAAGAATTTACTATTTTCATGAAAAGTACATATCTCTAGTACAGCACTGTTGAAATTTTCAAAAAAACTTTAACTGTTTAGAAATTATAGGCTGTTTCCATAATGGGAGCTTTGACGCTTTTGAAGGCAAAAATCATCCGCGGTCTCAGCTGCGTTTTTACTGCGTTCGGTTCTGTTTCTACGTTTTTCTACTCCGTTTTAAAAGAACCGCGTCTTAAATATTATACGTTCTTGTACTTTTATGTCCATTGCAAATATTCACCAATATATGCGTGGATATGTGTATGATCTTTTCCAAAATGAGAGTAAATAATAAACTATGTATGAAAGCAAAAAAAAACTACAATATGAGTGATTCCATACCAACTCACCGAATGGGGGTCGCACGACCGACTCGGATTTTCTTTTAATTTGGCACACATGTTGATCATATAGAGGCATGGAAAAGTCCAAATTGTTAGGTTCCTGCTCCACTTATTTTCTGAGATACATGCCCTCAAAGTTTGTATGCCACGTCAAAATACTAAAAAAGTGATGTTATTTAATCATTTTTTATAAAAAAATTGTACTCATGCAAAATAAAAGTGTTGGATATCTATGGAAACTAGTTACTCCAGGCATTCAGAAAAAAATACTAGAATGTTCATAATGAAAATTGCTAAGGTACAGGGCTCTTTGAAGTTGTAACCACAAAAACTCGATTTTGCCGATTTTGTTAAAATTGAGGAATTTATTCCGAAAAAATGAAGACATAACCAAAGGTTTACTCACTTTCTGGTAGTGTACAGATGTTTACTATAAATGGTTACACAATGCATAACTTCGATTTCTCACTCCTTCTTGGAAATATTTAAGCTTAAAGATAAGCCATAAGGCAAAAATATGCGCTTTTGGCCATCTTGGCAGCCATTTTTCTCATAAAGGGGGAGCAGTAGAAACTTTAATTTTTTTTTAAAACAAGCCACTGATATGTTAGCTATTCACAGGAAAAGAGTTTATTTTTGGTTATTTCTTCCATTAAGAGATATCCTGCTGATAGTATATGCATGTTTTTCGCGACGACCATATGCTTTTGTTCCCCCTCTCATGGACTTAAAATTACTTAAACCAAAAAATAACGATATATTTATTAATAGCTGTATTATCTACCCAATATGTCATGAAATTTAATTCATCAAATCATTGAACAATAAATTAGATAATTGATGAAAACAAGAAATAGTATGTCTCTGATGCCTGAGCATTATGCATTCATAATTATTAAGCACTAAATACTTTCTTGAGAAATTAATTAACATAAAGGAGCTCTAAATATTTATATTATAAGCAATACCCAATCTTGTGATTGGGATATTCCTGTTTCTAATTGCAGAATTTCTTGAATATCACATGAATATCAGGAAAAGAAATGAGGTCTTTTCGTTTGATGTAGGATATTTTATGACAAATTTCATTTGATGGGCTACTAACTGAGCATGGTGATGAAGAGCTATTAATTTCAGCATCGAATTCCATTTTACCTTATTAACAGTTAAATATTTATAAAATAATTAAATAAATAATTTAATATAAAGCCATGCTTGAAGAATTAAAATTAGTGCAACTAATTTATTTCCATACTGATCTTTACAAAACTGACATGTGTTGAGCACTGATAAGAACTGACAAGAATAAGTTTACTCACTAAAATACTAGTTCACAGATACTATAAAGCATACATTCTGTTTTCTACAAAATAATACTGCAACAAAGAACAAGGGTATAAAGGGGTAAGTACTAAAGAATTTCTTGAAAAATCAATTAAAATAAAGGAGCTTCGAATATTTATCTCATAAGCAATACCCAATCTTGTGATTGGGATGTTCCTGATTGATGGCTATAAACAGAAGGATACCCTTGTTCTTTGTTGCAGTATTATTTTGTAGAAAATGGAATGTATGCTTCATAGTATCTGTGAACTAGTATTTTAGTGAGTAAACTTATTCTTGTCAGTTCTTATCAGTGCTCAACACATGTCAGTTTTGTAAAGATCAGTATGGGAATAAATTAGTTGCACTAATTTTAATTTTTCAAGCATGGCTTATATTAAATTATTTATTTAATTATTTTGTAAATATTTAACTGTTAATAAGGTAAAATGGAATTCGATGCTGAAATTAATAGCTCTTTATCACTATGCTCAGTTAGTAGCCCATCAAATGAAATTTGTCATAAAATATCCTACATCAAACGAAAAGACCTCATTTCTTTTCCTGATATTCATGTGATATTCAAGAAAATCTGCACCTAAAAACAAGAATATCCCAATCACAAGATTGGGTATTGCTTATAATATAAATATTTAGAGCTCTTTTATGTTAATTAATTTCTCAAGAAAGTATTTAGTGCTTTATAATTATGAATGCATAATGCTCAGGCATCAGAGAAATACTATTTCTTGTTTTCATCAATTATCTAATTTATTGTTCAATGATTTAATAAATTAAATTTCATGACATATTGGGTAGATAATACAGCTATTAATAAATATATCGTTTTTTTTTTTTTGGTTTAATTAACTTTAAGTCCATGAGAGGGGGAACAAAAGCATATGGTCGTCGCGAAAAACATGCATATACTGTCAGCAGGATATGGAAGAAATAACCAAAAGTAAACTCTTTTCCTGTGAATAGCTAACATATCAGTGGCTTGTTTTTAAAAAAAATTAAAGTTTCTACTGCTCCCCCTTTATGAGAAAAATGGCTGCCAAGATGGCCAAAAACGCATGTTTTTGCCTTATGGCTTATCGTTAAGCTTAAATATTTCCAAGAAGGAGTGAGAAATCCAAGTTATGCATTGTGTAACCATTTATAGTAAACATCTGTACACTACCAGAAAGTGAGTAAACCTTTGGTGATGTCTTCTTTTTTTTGGAATAAATTCCTCAATTTTAGCAAAATCGGTAAAATCGAGTTTGTGATTACAACTTCAAAGAGCTCTGTACCTTAGCAATTTTCATTATGAACATTCTAGTATTTTTTTCTGAATGCCTGGAGTAACTAGTTTCCATAGATATCTAACACTTTTATTTTGCATGAGTACGATTTTTTATAAAAAATGATTAAATAACATCACTTTTTCAGTATTTTGACGTGGCATACAAACTTTGAGGGCATGTATCTCAGAAAATAAGTGGAGCAGGAACCTAACAATTTGGACTTTTCCATGCCTCTATATGATCAACATGC
Organism: Uloborus plumipes; assembly: GCA_038373865.1. Classification (NCBI taxonomy): domain Eukaryota; kingdom Metazoa; phylum Arthropoda; class Arachnida; order Araneae; family Uloboridae; genus Uloborus; species Uloborus plumipes. Next base: position 56,822 of record JAXGGA010001192.1, on the reverse strand, counting down.
GTGCCAAATTAAAAGAAAATCCGAGTTGGTCGTGCGACCAACTTTTCTTTTTTCTGGTGAGTTGGTATGGAATCACTCATATAGAAAAAAAAGCTTAGCCGATCATTTAGTCAATATTTAGATTTTTTAATGAAAATGTGAAATACAATTTTCATGCAGCATTACATTGCATTTTTTACATTTGGTTCAAATGTTCTTTTTACAAACTTTAGACTGAGATTGTTTTTCAGCGCTTATAATAAAATGGTATACTCCCATCAAAACGTACAGTAGTGTTTACTGGTCCGCAGGGCCCTAACTGGGGATTTATAACGCCTTATTTTGAACTTTTCATTAGAACTGTAGTAATTGTTTTAAAAATATTGGTTGTGCCATTTGTCCTTAAGCTCTATGAATTCTAGAGGCTACTACACACTGTTAAAAGAAAAGGTTGCATATGGCACCTTTCAGGTGTGAAAAGCTTGTAACATCAGCGGCACCCCATGGTGTGCCAGATTGTCACCCTTATAAATCAAAGGTGAAAATCGGGCACCCTCATTTTCAGGGTGCCTCCGAAGGTGAAATAAATGGCACCCAGTGGGGGGCAATGGCACCCTCATTTTCAGGGTGCCTCCGAAAGTGAAATAAATGGCACCTAGTGGGGGGGCAATGGTACCCTCATTTTCAGGGTGCCTCCGAAGGTGAAATAAATGGCACCCAGTGGGGAACAATGGCACCCTTGTTATAAGGGTGCCTTTGAGGATAGAAAAATGGCGCAAAAGGGATAATAATGGCACCTTTGATATCAGGGTGCACCCTCAAGGATGGGAAAATGCAGCCGGGGGATAATAACGGCACCCTTGTTGTCGGCCCACTCAGCAAGCTGCACAAACGGACCCTCCGACGTCAAGGCGACCGTTTATATTGCTTTATAAGCAGTGCAGAATAAACTGTATTTGGCTATTTTATTTTCCAATTTAATTTGCTTATCTTTTTTTATTTAGTTTGCATCATTTTGTTACATTTGGGTGGTGATTCTGATTACATAAAAAGAAAAAAAAACAAAGAAATTTCGTTACTACTGAATTTTTTTATCAATGAAGTGAACTAAATAAAAAATTATTTAGTTCACTTAATTAATAAAACATTGCAGCAGTAACGAAATTTCTTTCGTTTTTTTCTTTTCTTTTTGTGTAATCAGAATCACCACCCAAATATTATAACAATGATACAAACTGAATAAAAAGAGATAAACAATTTAAATTGGAAAATAAACTAGCCAAATAAAGCAATTTATACTTCTTAAGGCTTTCACGGCCGGCGTCAATATGAAGAGGTATTTCCGGGCTTATAGGCCGTGGTCGATGAGAAAAATGAGTCCCAAACGTTTCGTCGGACACTGCGGTCGACATCATCAGTGAGTAGTTTGCTGAGACTGATACGCTAGCTTCGGCCGCTCGGGTATTTAAGCAAACTGCTGATGGCGTGTTGGCTCCTGATTGGTTGCTGTTTCCTCGGCCTCTGGAGCGTTCTGGATTCTGGATGGATTTTCCGGAATGGGTGAGCTGTCTGTTTCTGGACCGTTATGGCGAGCGGATCTAAGGACGGAATGCCATATTTTCGGTAAATTGAAGTTCTCTTCTTTTCTATTGAAGTTACGCGGATGCTTGAAAATTTCTATTGCTTCGCGATGAAGACGGGCATAGTAATGGGATGTTGTGGCCAGGATTTCTGTGTCTTTAAATTTAATGTTGTGGACTCCTTCCTGTTGGCTGTGTTCGGCCACTGCTGACTTCTCATAATGTCCTAACCGGCAATGACGTTCGTGCTCGGAAAGGCGTGTCCTGATACTGCGCTTCGTGGTTCCAACATAAACGGATCCGCACGAGCACGGAATTTTGTAGACTCCTGACGCAGAGAAGGGGTCACGGGGGTCCTTCACCGGGCGATAGTAGTTCCTTAGTTGGATGGTGGGAGTGAAAACAGTCTTGACGTTGTGTTTCTCCAGAAGTTTCCCGAGCCGGTCTGTAATCCTGTGCAGGTACGGCAGGAAAACTTTTCCTAATGGCTCAACTGGTGTAGTATCCTGTACATTATTTTGGGTCCTCCTGGGGTGGAGGGCTCTTCTAATTTCCTGTGCTGTAAACCCGTTCGCTTGAAAAACTTGTTCCAGATGTTTCTGTTCCTCCTTTAATTTTGTTGTCTCGCAGATTCTTTCTGCTCGCCGAGCAAGAGTTTTGATTACCGCCATTTTTTGTCTCGGGTGGTGGTTGGAGTCTTTTTGAAGATATCGGTCCGTGTGGGTGGGCTTCCGATACACCTGGTGACCAAGTGTCCCGTCTTCCTTTTTCGTCACAAGCACGTCAAGGAAAGGAAGCTGACTGTTATTCTCTTTCTCCATGGTAAACTGTATGTTGGGATGAATGTTGTTCAAGTGTTGAAGAAACAAATGCAGGTCTTCTTCACCGTGGTGCCACACTGCGAAAGTGTCATCAACGTAACGGAACCAAACCTCGGGCTTCTTTTTGGCGGATGCAAGGGCCTTCTGTTCGAAAAACTCCATGTAGAAGTTGGCGATGACGGGACTCAAGGGGTTCCCCATAGCAACTCCATCCCGTTGCTCATAGAATTTTGCGTTCCATTCGAACAGAAGGCCCTTGCATCCGCCAAAAAGAAGCCCGAGGTTTGGTTCCGTTACGTTGATGACACTTTCGCAGTGTGGCGCCACGGTGAAGAAGACCTGCATTTGTTTCTTCAACACTTGAACAACATTCATCCCAACATACAGTTTACCATGGAGAAAGAGAATAACAGTCAGCTTCCTTTCCTTGACGTGCTTGTGACGAAAAAGGAAGACGGGACACTTGGTCACCAGGTGTATCGGAAGCTCACCCACACGGACCGATATCTTCAAAAAGACTCCAACCACCACCCGAGACAAAAAATGGCGGTAATCAAAACTCTTGCTCGGCGAGCAGAAAGAATCTGCGAGACAACAAAATTAAAGGAGGAACAGAAACATCTGGAACAAGTTTTTCAAGCGAACGGGTTTACAGCACAGGAAATTAGAAGAGCCCTCCACCCCAGGAGGACCCAAAATAATGTACAGGATACTACACCAGTTGAGCCATTAGGAAAAGTTTTCCTGCCGTACCTGCACAGGATTACAGACCGGCTCGGGAAACTCCTGGAGAAACACAACGTCAAGACTGTTTTCACTCCCACCATCCAACTAAGGAACTACTATCGCCCGGTGAAGGACCCCCGTGACCCCTTCTCTGCGTCAGGAGTCTACAAAATTCCGTGCTCGTGCGGATCCGTTTATGTTGGAACCACGAAGCGCAGTATCAGGACACGCCTTTCCGAGCACGAACGTCATTGCCGGTTAGGACATTATGAGAAGTCAGCAGTGGCCGAACACAGCCAACAGGAAGGAGTCCACAACATTAAATTTAAAGACACAGAAATCCTGGCCACAACATCCCATTACTATGCCCGTCTTCATCGCGAAGCAATAGAAATTTTCAAGCATCCGCGTAACTTCAATAGAAAAGAAGAGAACTTCAATTTACCGAAAATATGGCATTCCGTCCTTAGATCCGCTCGCCATAACGGTCCAGAAACAGACAGCTCACCCATTCCGGAAAATCCATCCAGAATCCAGAACGCTCCAGAGGCCGAGGAAACAGCAACCAATCAGGAGCCAACACGCCATCAGCAGTTTGCTTAAATACCCGAGCGGCCGAAGCTAGCGTATCAGTCTCAGCAAACTACTCACTGATGATGTCGACCGCAGTGTCCGACGAAACGTTTGGGACTCATTTTTCTCATCGACCACGGCCTATAAGCCCGGAAATACCTCTTCATAAAGCAATTTATGTTTTGAAAATTCATAACTGCGTTATAAACGCATTTTAAACTTGAAACAGTTTTATAAAATCTATTTGTCTCAGATAATTAAATAGGTAACATATTATACGCAAATACATATTAGTTAATATTTTTATGATTATTTTTAAGTATCTTTTTACTCAAGTGTCTACTAATGATTATTCTTCCCCTTTTTTGTTTTCTTTTTCTATAATTATAACTATTATAAGTTTAAAATACAAAATTTCAGTTTGGTGCAGTAAAACTTTTATAAGATAGCCACTTATACAAACATATTTGGAGTTTTTCAGTTTTTTATATAGAAGTAACAGTTCAGTTAGAAAGTTCTTGTGCTTTATTGCAAGTGGTTTAGTAAAATATTAATCCTATTATTATTAATGCAATTTTAACTTACCTGAACTAGCTATCAACAAAAAATGATTGATTACAACAGAGCAGCCCCTAAAAAGCTTGATAAAAATGCAGAATAAATTGAAATGCCTTTTTCCTTTCATGTTTGAACTTTTAAATTAAACTTGTCTTAATCTCAAAGCTGAAACAGGAAATTATGGGCTGCTAATGGATTTTTCATGGGAAAAAATTGTTTACCAACATGAGTAAATTAACTACAATTTATTTATCTTTACAAAAATTGAGGGGAAATGTTTCTTAGAACATTTTATTTCGGAAGGGAAAATAAGAAATTATATACTTAAAACTTTTGAAGGTATTAGAAGTGAATGATTTTATAAAAAAAAAATCATAAAAATTTAATATGACACTTGTAAAAATTTCAGTTATCGAGAGGGAGAAGTAGTTAGAAGCATTCAGCTTATGTTTTACATTAAAATCAAACGTGTGGGATGTTTGTTGCAAACCTTTAAGAGAAAACTTTTCAAAAATACATAAGACTACTGAATTCTAAAAATACAACTCTTAATCAAACAATTTTTATTTTCATTATCAACATTTTTTCAAGTTTGTATTACAATAAGGTGATAAAAGTAAGCAACAATAAAGGTATCTGCAGCATCTTCTTTTCCTGAGCTAGTTTTCAACTAACATCTAAAAAAAAAAATAAATAAATAAATAAAATAGGTTTGTTAGTTTGAAGCATATTCTCTTAGTACACTAGAAATTTTTGCATGTTGACACCCATAACAACATTGTGTACGTATACAAGAACATAAATTGTGGTCTTTATACTAACAAGATGGGCTACTGTCCCCTAGTGACCCTCCTAAATGATGGGCCTGATTGTAAAATATAATCTTGCGTTGAAGAGATTCAAATTAACATTAACAAGCAATAAATGAGTTGAAACACCAGTAAACTTAAACAGACATAATTTCTCTGTTAGTAGAATGTTTTAAATTACAAACACATATAAATTACACACAAAAAAAATTTGTGCTCTTCATTTCTTACTGTGCCACTAGATACAATGTATAATACAAAATTATAAAATATTTAGAATAAAATACAAATGCATTTAATGCACTTTAAATTACATGATGCTTTGAAAACAAGAGAATAATGAAACTTAGGGAATGAAAAAGACATTGTTTAAAAATCTTGAATCTAAATAAAAAAATATTTACACCAAAAGAAGAAAAATAGTTCAAAATCATAATCATCTGCACAAGAAGTTGAAAAGAACTTAATTGAAAACATAAGTGTGAGCCTCATGCCATATTTAAAAACATGGCAGGAAATTTTGATCAAATATTTCTTTGACGGTAGTTTTTGACAAGAAATATTTCATAAGATTAAACTTATTCAGTTTTACAGATTATTTATGTTTTATTAACAAGAAATAATACAAGCACACATATTTCTCGCTTACTTTAATTCAACATTTTGTTTCTATCTGATTTTTTCCTCAGTTGGAAAGATTCTTTCAGGGTCAACAAACTCAGTATGACATCCACATGAAATTACCCATCCCATGTCGATCAATTACCTTTCATCAGTTTTATTTTGATTTATGATTTTAGAACTATAATTAAAAAGTATGCGTTATTCTAGTTTTGCTTTAAAATAATATCCTTTTTGAAATGAAAAAATAATTTATCAATACTTCCAGGTCAATTACCAGTTAGCATGCTTAAAACTGAGGCTTAACAAAATTACAGCAAACAATATTTAATAATTAATAAGTTAAGTACTATTTTATTGGTCTAAGTAATCGTTTATTTCTTAGGAATGAGTTAGCCATTTCATTTTCATTACATAAGTCATTCTTAAAACCCTACAATTTTTTTATTGCTTACTTAAAATACATGTAAAACTTCCAAATACAAAATCATAAACCGTATAGCAGAAATGAAATACTGTCGGCCCAGCTTAATCGGGTAGCGGATAAATGAATACCCCGCTTATATGAATAAAATACCCTGGACGGAATATTTCCCATGCCATAGATAAATACAAAGGATGGGACTCGCGCTCTTTTAATGTTGCTTAATATTTGTGAAGGAATTTTTTAAAACAGAATAACGTTCTCATGGGTCAATGCGGAATAAGATTCTACATATAGTGAAAATCGCTTTTTTTTACTTACGTCCTTCTAGTTCTGAGGTACAGAAATGATTTTTCATATTCATAACAGTATTTGAAAAACATAAAAGTTGGTCATATTTTGTACTTTTACCATGTTATAAAAAATGTTGTTTAATAAGCTATACATATACAATGTTCGAAACTCTGTGAATGAATAGTTAAATTTAACTGCACATCAGTTTTGCATATGGAGTTATTTTAACCAGCATAACACAATATAGGCACATTTTACGAGTTGAGGGGTATATAATTATTGTGTACAATAAATTTACATTTGAATACTAATTATCAATTTCAAAATTCTTTGTCCTCATTCAAAAATATCAACATTTAATTTTCACAACTACTCACCACTGATCTAATACTGAGCGTTTAACCAGAGGGCAAGGGTAGAAATTCAGAAAAATGTGTCACTACTCTAATGGACGGGTAACTATTAAATTTTACTAATGTGCTTATCTATATATATAAAATCAATGTTTGATGACGTCATGAGTCGCGGGTCAAACGCTTTCCTGGAAAATTTACGCAACGTACGATTATGAAAATTGGTGCAAAATTAGTCCTCATACTGATGATGTGCAAGTCATAGCCGAAATTTTTAAATTCACCTGAGATTTCCTAAAATTTAATTAAGTTTAGGTAATTAAAAACTTATTACTCCCTGTTTTCGTACCCCCCCCCCCCCAAATTGAGAGAGATTTTTTTGAAAATTAGGTATTCGGTTCGGGTTTTCTTTTAAAAAAAGAAAAAAAAACTATTAACTTTGTTTCCAAAGGTGTATATGAGGGAGGCGCCCAGAGAGTCTTGCCCTATTATCCGCCCCCCCCAATAAAATTAGGATTTTTTTTTAAAGGTAATTATTATTCGATTTAAGTTTGCTCATAAATTATTTACCATTTTTCCTACTTTTAGCTTGAAATACATAAATAAATAATTATCGCTAATAATAATAATTCGTTTAGATGGCACCAGACTTTGGTTCAACCCAAATGGGTCAAAGATCTCTTACGCTTTATTCAAGAGAGAAAAAAAAGAACGTGTGTTGGGAAAATGAAGATATTTCAATTAGATAAAGCAGGGGTGGCCAACCTTTTTAGGGAGAGTGCCACTATCTGGGGAGAAAAATCTCAGCGTGCCACATTGTTTTTTTCCAATAAACTGAAATTTTTTAAAAAGTTAAAAATAGATTTTAGGCTGGCTGACTATGTAATTCTTATTCAAATGAAACATTTTTTCTCTTAAATCTGAGCAAATTGAAATCTAAATGATACTAAAGATACAAGTCCGAACTTAAGAGTTATCGATACTAAACACGTTTATAAGTTCTATCAGTTGGCTTATGTTTAAAAAAGAAACAAATAACATCAAACATTATATTCTAAAAATTAAACAGTCTGTACTTAATGTGGTTTATGAGTATGTATCTTTTTTACCAAGTCTTTAATTTTAGGATTAGTTCTTGAGAATCCTAAGAAGTTTAAGTGCTTTAAGCGCTATCAATTAATATTCAACGGTATTTAGATTTTTCTGCATTCATAACAAAAAATATTTGTTTAGAAGCGTATTTTGAACCAAATCTACAACAGCATCAGACGGCTAAAGTGTGCAAATGTGAAAAAAAATTTGTTGGTACAAATTTCCAAATTTCTATATAACGTTGATGACTTTCTGTTGAAGTTAGCTCTTAAATTGAATTACCAATGCAAAAGGTCAGTAATTCTGATTTGGATTTCAGAAGGGTAACAAGTAGTGTCTTGCAGAGAACCCAAGTAGCATCAACTCATCGGATTTTGCTCGGCCGATCAACTAACTCCTCGTAAACTGATCCCGTAACGCACGACGATATCGTTCCGATCAGTATCCGAGCACGGTTTTCAATGAGCTACTTTTCATCGGAAAGCGATATCCTTCCGATCAATTTTCCCGATGAAAATAAGATGAGCTATATTCCATCGGAAAATGATATCCTTCCGATCACTTTTCCCGATGAAAATAAGATGAGCTATATTCCATCGGGAAATGATATCCTTCCGATCAAGTTTCCCGATGAAAATAAGATGAGCTATATTCCATCGAAAAACGATATCCTTCCGATCAAATTTCCCGATGAAAATTAACCGAGCTATGTGTTATTGGAAAACTATGTACTTCCAATCAAATTTCCCGATGAAAATATGCCAAGCTACAGATTTCATCGGAAAGAGTTCGTAAAGATCAAATTTTCTGATGAAAATTTTCCCAATCTCAAATTTTTGTTAAATATGCAGTGTTGGTCTCATTATTCGTAGACTTGGTAGCGTGGTGGTAGAGCGTTGGCTTTCCGCGCTGATAACTCGGGTTCGATGCTGGAGTTGGCCAGTCGCAAATGGTTGGGGGAAATAAAAAAGAGGTTCTAAAATTCACTGCCACGGAACTAAACTGCGCTCTTTTTTCTTTTTTTCTCTTTTTTCTTTAAATTGATCCAACTCTCATCGAATTTTCATCCAAAATTGATTCTAAATTCATCGGCACGGGACTGCACTGCTCGTAAATTGCTCCAAATCTCATCGTAAACTCATCGGATTTTGCTGCTCGGATTCTGATTGGCCGATGAGACATATTGGAGCAATTCCCGATGAAAACTCATCGAAATCCGATCACCGGCCGATGAGAATCTCATCGGGTTTCGATGAATGGCCGATCATCGGCCGATGAGATTATGCTGCTAGGGAAATAGACAAAGAAATTGAAAAGATCAGCATTTTTTTATGATCCTGAAAATCATCAAACCTAACACTAAATGCATACCTAAAATAGGTGTAAAATTTTCTCCATATATCATTGGAAAATTATTAAATTTGGGTTGATACTTTCAGTATTAAATTTAATATTTTATTCTTTTTTCTCCAAAGTAGAGAGAAGAAAGAAACTGAAGTTTCATCAGAAAAGAATATAGATGGCCTATACTGGTTTAGGAAACTTTTTTTGTATTATCTTAAATTTAAATTACTTAAACGCCGGGTAATTAGAGATGACGTAGCTAAACTCATTTGCTATTCTTCATTCCTAAGTAGCAAGTTCTCATTGCTTTCCTTCCAGACATTTTAACAAACACACTTCCAAAAATTCTAAAATCTTATGATATTTTTCCTTTGGGCAGCTATTGCATATTTCAATGAAGGAGTAACTTGCCATGTTATCCTCTTTCTCCTGGGAGAGGTTCACAAAACATTCAGAACTCTAATTCGAAGTTTGCTAATACAGTGAACTCAACAGGGTCACCAGCAGAGAAAAAGTCTCATTCTTTGACAAGGAGTTTGTGATAAATAATTCGATGATATTTTTGAAGTTTTTTCCCCAAATTATTTTCAAGTAATGTAACAAAAACAATTTAAGGACCTTCATTTGTGCAACCATAGCGAATTGTGTCCAATCTGGTTTCTTAATTTTACTTGCAGAGTTAACATTTTTTAAAAATTTCATCACCCGTAGCTGAAACTATTGCAGATCAAGAATCCATTCTGCATCATTGAAAGTTTCATTCGTGCCACGCACAAATATGCTTTACAAAGCATTGTCTGTAGCGTCACAGTTTTCGTTGGATGTTCGAAGCTAACGCTAAGTACTTTGAAATATTGTAGTTAAGACAATTTGTAAGCCAGCCTCCTGACACTTAATCGTCGTAATATCATTATCTTTATCAGTTCAAGAGTTTTAGTTTTTATCAATATTTTTGAGAACATTTTCTCCTCAATTTTGGATTTTTTTCAAAAAGTCTTCGCGTGCCACTGTGATTGCTCTGCCGTGCCCCATTGTGGCACGCGTGCCGCGGGTTGGCCACCCCTGAGATACAGTGTATCATTTTGAGGAAAAATCTTAATCATTTCAAATAGAAAACTTTAAATGAAAAATATTCTTCAGACATAGATTATTAGTCAGCAAATTACTGTTTCTCTCTTTTTTCTTCTCATTCCCCCTTTCTTTCTAGTCAGTCAGGAAACAAGAGTCTTTAAAATAATGCTATACTCAATGTAATTATTTCTCCCCAGCAAGGAATTCAAAATAAATTGCAATCATTTTCGGTTTTAGTTTTTTCACAAATAATTTCCAAGCTTTCAGTTAAAGAAAAAAAAAATCGAACGAAGTAGAAGCCCAAGCCCATTCCGAGCTAGAAGGGACACGTAACTTTCAGTCTCTTTACCAGGGGTGAAATGGAAGAATAGAGTGCCTCTCAGTGCCGGATTTAGGGGGTGAAATGAAATGAAATGCTGGATTTAGGGTGGAAAGTTGAGGCCCGTGTATCGGCCAAGCATGAATTCAAAAAAGGCTCATGACCCTCCTTGAAGAGTCCAAAGAGATCTTGAAATTTCGCTTTTAGAATGTGAAATTTAATTGCAATTTCAAGACTTTCAATATCTAAAAAATTTCGGAAGAGAGTTCCTTTCCCGCTTCTTCTCCAAAACCTTGGTCAAACATTGCGTCAAATGGCATTTAAGAGATTTAAAACTCAAAATCCCTCTTACTTTTCTATCGTCTTTAGCTCTAAAATTTGTTTTTAAAACAGAGAGCTCCCGAATTTCATTCTCTATGCCCAAAAATTTAAGGCAGAGTCCCTAAATCCTTTTATTATCCTAAAAAATGCTGTCAGGCAAAGCCTAAAAGCGAATGTTCCCATCAAGAATCCTGGCGCAAGCGACACTATTGAATTACATTTAAGGGGCGTTTTTAAGATTTTTGTTTTCTTTTTCTTTCACGTGTGGCTCTCGTTTTTAAAGGGATCTTTGTGGAATTCTAGGATGATAAGTTTTTGCTCTTGAGAGTAATGGGCACCTCTGCTAAAAGTAAAATTTTGAACCTTCAGTTTCAAAAAACAGAGCTTAAAATTGCATTCTTGAAGCTTCAATGCCGCAAAATTTCGGGTCACAGCGCCCGAATCCTGCTTCTTCTCTTGACGGTATTAAAAATAACCTAAATAAAAATGTTTTTACAACATTAATTTCGAAACATTTCGGGGGGAGAGTCCTTGCTAACGTTGCTACCAAGAATGGTCTAAAGTAAAGATGGTTTAAGGTTTCAATTTCGAAAATGTTCAGAGGGATATCCCTAACCACTTCATGTCTCTTAACGTTCAAAGAGAACGCGAAATTTAGGGGAGGGTCTTTGAACTTTTCCTTCCCAAAAATAACTTAAATGAGACTTCAGTTCAGGGAAAATAAAAACTCATCTTCTTTTCTTTTACTCTGTCATGAAAAAACATATCCTGAGTTGTGTTTCAGTGTCGAAATATTTCAGGAGAGATACCCCGAGTCTTCTCAATTCCTTTAACGTCACTAAAGATAGCCTGAAATTGCGTGTTTAGAACTTAAGTTTCAGTAAGTTTCCCAGAGGAGTCCCGATTTTTCAACGGCATCAAAAATAGCCTAAAATAATTTCAATTTCGAAAAAAGTTTCGGAGGGAATTTAAAACTCCCTAATTTCCTATCTTTTCCAAAAATTACAATATTTGATTCAATTTGAAAAAGTTTTCCTGTTTTACAGTAATAACAAAAAAAAAAAAAAAAAAGAGAGAGGGAAAGAAAGAAAGTAGGGGGGGGGGAAGCTTGGTTGTACGGGCCCCCTCCAAAATAAAAACCTATATACGCCACTGGCTTAAGCAGAAAATGAATTATAAGTATCAATGTATTGAAACTATTTTTGGGCTGATACATAGAATACGTTTTCGCTATGAAGTAAAAACTGTACACAGAAAGAAAGTTTTGGTGCTAAGGTGGGGGGTAGGGAGATTTCATTACCTCCGCTGCTGAGAGCAATATAGATTTAACGTTAGGCCTAACAACTTAACAAAAACGTTTTCTCCCTCATAGAGTTTGAGGGAGAAAATCCCTTCAAACATCCCTATCACAGAATTTTCCCCATTCACACAAAATTTTTTTCCTGGGTCCAGCGACAGCTACCACTTGTCAGCCCACCTTCTCCGCCCCTATTATATTCTCCTACCCCGCGGCCCTCCTGCGGCTCATGGTGACAGGTAAGAGATAACGCTTTTAGGCGAAATGATGAATAAACCGGTCAAAGAACTAGCAGATTATTTTAAGACGTCTGATTCTTTAATACATTTTTCCTTATGCTCTTCTGAGCAGCATGCGGAGTGTCCAGTGCGGGAGAGAGTGGTTGCGTCTTTTACTGCGCATCACTTTTTCGCTGGTAAAAATAGTGATTTTTTAACCATTTTGGGGCAGTGAGAAGCTTAAACCTGTTGTAGGTATATGATATAATATATCAGTAGAAAGCTTTTTTCCATCTAACACAATGGTTTTTTTTTTTAATTTTTACTCTACTATAATTTTAAAAAATCTGGTATGGGCCCCACACTACTTCCTTTTACGTGTAAATTTCTTAGTAGTTGCCTTAAGTGTCAAAAAAAGGCTTGGAGTGAGCAAGGTAACAATTCAAATATTTACTCCCCTAATCTGCCACGAAACAATGTAAAAAATATTTAACAATAGTTCATTTTCTAAATATTGCTGATTTTAATATCATTCAGTGAATTTTTCGCAAAATATCGCCAATAGCGCCAAGTTGAACCCAAATTAAAAAAAAAAAAAAAAATTCGCCAAATTTGTCGCTAACTTGGCGATATGTCGCCAAGTTGGCGTCAAACACTTGGCGACCAAAAGCTTGGCGACATATCGCCAAGTGGTCGCGCCAATTCATATCACTTGAGTCTGCATTGAAATTAACACTGATTTACCCCAAAAAAGGGGTAAAACACCCCCTTGGGAACATTCAAATGCAACCACAAGGGGAGGTGCACAACTAGACCATACTCAGAGCCTACATACCAAGCTAGAAGTTTCTACGGTATATAGTTTTTGAGTTATGCGACCCACATACGCACACACGTACATACAGACGTCACGAGAAAACTCGTCGTAATTAACTCGGGGGTGGTTGAAAAAGATTTTTCGGCTGCTTATATGTTGGTAGGTACATATGCACGTGCTGACAGGTCGAAAAAACTACTGAACATTCATTCGGGGGTGAGCAAAATCAAAATTTAGACTCAAATTTGAGTGATTTTTTTTTCGCGATCACAATACTTCCTTTACTACGTAAAAGGAAGTAAAAAAGGAGCATGTAAAAGCTCTTGGGTTTTTTTCATTCATTAACAGCTCTGTATTTTGCGTAATTTTTGAAATAGAAATCTAAAACTAGCTAAGCAGGATTGCTTATCTTGTCACATGCGTCCTTCATCCTAATTTTTGTTAAAATCGAAATTAGTGAAGCCAAAAACTTTTTTTTTCATGATTGATTTGACGCGTAGTTGCCCAAAAATGACTTAAAAATCACCGTTTTCACCAGCAAAAATACGATGCGCAGTAAAAAACGCTACCACTTTCGGCCGTCGGACACCCCGCATGCTACTCAGAAGAGCATAGGGAAAGATATATTGAAGAGCCAGGCGTCTTAATAGAGTTGTTTTTTCGACGTTTGGACAAGAAAATAATGAATTTGCTTGTATTTATTTTATTCTTCTGATCACTATTTTTTAAGTGTTTTGACTCTTACTTCTTTTCATTTCATTTCAGTACAATCAGGACTGCACATAGTGTTGAATTCAATAAGCCTGCCTACAAGGGGTGTTGACTCGCCCTACCTCAACGCACATGTTTGTTTCTGCTTTCATCTGAGGAACCATGTCCGAAAGACCATAAGTGATCGTTACTCCTCCTTCCAGCGAGAGATACTTAAATTGAACGAAGCCTTTGCTAATGAACTGTGAACCATAAACTAAAACAGCAAATCAGGAGGCGGCAAACGTTTTCTGACGAGAAACGGCTCATTTGATCTCTGTAACACATTCGAACCTATTTTGTGTCAACTCAGAACCGTTAGTCTAATACATGTGTGCTATTGTTTGTACACTAACGCACGCAAGTTGAGCTTAGTTTCATTTAAAAATACACGCTATTCCATTAAAATTGGAAAAGTATCAGCATAAAGAAAACCAGTCCTTGACATCATACCGGTTTCTTGGTTTTCGAGACTGAGAAGAGAACGTTCATTTAACAGAGCCAGTGCGTTGCACAAGTGTTCAGATTTGACCAGACATCTCTACCCATGTGAATCCTTTTCCACAAAATGTTAATTTTGGAGTAGTTTTATGGCTAGATCTTCATGAAAGTTTGTCTTACATGCAAGTTATGGTTACCAACACTCGGAGAAACTGAATTTAATAAAAAAAATTAAACCATTTCTGACTCTAAAGTAGCAAAAACATAACTGTGACATATGTTAAAAGCTTGTTCTGTTTTTAATTCTTCAAAGCCCGTTCTAGAGCTTCAGTTACGAGAAGGGAGAAGAATACCAGTTTAATTTTTTATTAACTTTTTCCGTATCAGCAAAAGTGAGATCTCTCATTTAAAAAAGAGAATACCATTATATATTGTTATTTCCTGACCCTTTTAACGTTTGAATACCGAAGAAACTTTTGACAGTCCATTTGAATGAAAATGCAGCATCTTTTGAATGACTGAACGCTTTTATATATTTTTTTTAAATGGCATATCAGTCAGATATCCATCATTGTATCAAAGAGAATTATTTGTGCGAACATTGCTCTAAGTCATTTTCTAACGCTTCAACTTTCAAGAGACATCTGAGGATTCATACCGGAGAGAAACCGTATTCCTTTGAGAATTGTTCTAAGTCATTTTCCCACGCTCCAAATTTAAAAACACATCTCAGAATCCACACCGGGGAGAAACCGTTCTCCTGTGAGCATTGCTCTAAGTCATTTTACCACTCTTCAGCTTTCAAGACACATCAGAGAATCCACACCGGGGAGAAACCGTACTCCTGTGAACATTGTTCTAAGTCATTTTCCCACGCTCCAAATTTAAAAACACATCTCAGAATCCACACCGGGGAGAAACCGTTCTCCTGTGAACATTGCTCTAAGTCATTTTCAGACTCTTCAGCTTTCAAGACACATCTCAGAATCCACACCGGGGAGAAACCGTACTCCTGTGAACATTGTTCTAAGTCATTTTCCCACGCTCCAAATTTAAAAACACATCTCAGAATCCACACCGCGGAGAAACCGTATTCCTGTGAACATTGCTCTGTGTCATTTTCCCACGCTCCAAATTTAAAAACACATCTCAGAATCCACACCGGGGAGAAACCGTATTCCTGTGAACATTGCTCTGTGTCATTTTCCCACTCTTCAGCTTTAAAAAGCCATCTCAGAATTCACACCGGGGAGAAACCGTATTCCTGTGAGCATTGCTCTAAGTCATTTTCCGAAGCTTCAGCTTTAAAAACACATCTCAAAATCTTCACCGGGGAGAAACCGTACTCCTGTTCACATTGCCTTAAGTCATTTTCCCACTCTTCAGCTTTAAAAAGCCATCTCAAAATCCACACCGGGGAGAAACCGTACTCCTGTGAACATTGCTGTATATCATTTTCCCTAGCTTCAACTTTAAAATCACATCTCAAAATCCACACCGGGGAGAAACCGTACTCCTGTTCACATTGCCTTAAGTCATTTTCCCAAGCTTCAAATTTAAAAAGACATCTCAAAATCCACACCGGGGAGAAACCGTACTCCTGTTCACATTGCCTTAAGTCATTTTCCCAAGCTTCAGCTTTAAAAACACATCTCAGAATCCACACCGGGGAGAAACCGTATTCTTGTGAACATTGCTGTAAGTCATTTTCCTACTCTTCAGCTTTTAAGGCACACCTCAGAATCCATACGGGAGAGAAACCGTACTCCTGTGAACATTGTTCTATGCCATTTTCCTACGCATCAGCTTTAAAAACACATCTCAGAATCCACACCGGAGAGAAACCGTAATCCTGTGAGCATTGCTCGAGGGCCTTTTCATTCGCTTCAAATTTAAACAAACATCTGAGGATCCATACTGGGGAGACACCATTGTGAGCATTGTTCAAAGGCATTTTCCCGCCTCCAACGCTTTATTCAGACTACTGAAGCCTGTATCTTTGCGACAGACAGATTGAAAAATACGTCAATGCATAGTAAAACAACGCCCCCGTAATAGTATAGTCCTACTGTTTTTATGTTTTTAACACAGAGCAAAAGTTCTCCCTTTGTTCATAATGCTCTGCCATCTATCGAAATTCTTCGCAGCAAAGAAACTGTCAGGAAAATTAGCAATTGGTTTATTTCTAAATTGAAATTCAAAAATTAACCAATCAAAATATTTTAATTCGAATATTGTCTTTATCCATCGCCAATAGCTGCAAGCCGCAAAGTGGCGCTTTGTTTCGAACAAATGCCTCCCGCTTTAAGGCAAATGTAGTGGGCATTTAGTACTAAGAAGGCGTTGAGTAAAACCAGGAGCAAGCAAAAGTATCGGTTTATTCATCAACTCGCCTAAAATCCTTATCTCTTACCTGTCACGAAGAATGGCAGGAGGGCCGAGGGGTAGGAGAGTACAATAGGGGTGGAGAAGGTGGGCTGACAGGTGATGGCTCTCAGTCGACGTAGGGGGAAAATATTGTGTGAAAGGGGAAACTTCTGCGATAGGGATTCTTGGAAGGATATTTTCCTTCCAACTCCTGCTATAGGGGGGCAACGTGTTTGCTAAATTGTGAGGCCTAACGTAACTCTCAGCACCGTGTGTTGAATTTTTTTTCCCCCTTAGCACCAAAACTTTACTTCAGAGTACAGTTCCTACTTTATAATGAAAATGTATTCTATGTACCATCCTAAAAAGTTTCAATGCATTTATATTTATAATTCATTTTCTGCTTATGCATTTGATAGATTTAGACCTGATATGCAATCTGAAAAATGCTGTAATCATCGAGATGATATAATGTTTTTGAGACCTGATATGCAATCGGAAAAATGCTGTAAACATTTATGCAATGAAAACTTAAATAAAAATGTATTTAATTAAAAATGGAGCGAAGCTTCGACGATTTATTTAATAAGATAATTTATTAATTTTTAGCTATAGGCATATAATTTCAGTTTTTGTTAAGTTTATCAATCCGTTGACAAAATTTAACCCAATAAATAGTCCAGGAGTATAAATCACCCTCAGAATTAACAAAAAGTAAATTGAAGCTGTAAAAAATATGAGAACCTCTTTCCTTGCACCTACACATTTAATGAAACATATCGCGCAGAATACAATCTGTGCGCTGCGCATAACTCTTGAAAATCGGGACCGAATTCCCAAATAGCAGAAAACAGCCAATTTTTAGGTGTGACGAAACTTTATTCCAATCTCTTTTTATAGTACTGTGAAACCTGTATGCCAATACTGACAAAGCAATAAACTTATCTATGACATTTTATTTGGTCCCGGTAAATTTCTCATTTACCCATGCAATGTGTTCTCAACCAGATTGTTAAGATAATCTCATTTCACATGCACCATGCACCTGTACGTAACGATAATTTATGTTTTCCTCTTTTTTTTTAATTAAAAGGAGCAGCTCAAAATAAAGTTAAAAAATTTGAAGTTTATGTAAATGTAGCACCGAAAGGCAAATTTTATTCAATTTTATGTTATACTAGAGTTAGCCGCCACGGCTTTGCCCGAGGTAAATTTTAAAGGATTTTTACTGCTGTCGCTGTATCCATATTACACGAATTAAAAAAACTAAGTACAGTAAGAAAATGAAATTCAAGCGCAATTTTACCAGAGTTTTTTGAAAAAAGAAATATCTGCCTTGTATTAACAAAATCGTAATGTTTAAGGTCTAAAACTGCGTATACGAAAACTTCTTCTTGGCGAGATTTACCTTGCTTAACATGGCGCAGCATAGCCATTGAAGTCTCTTGCTCCAGAAAATCATACACAACCAACCAACCATGTTTAACAGAGACTGTATGTTCTTTATTTTTAGTTAGTTATTTTCGATTTTAACTTCATTCAAGTATTAGTTAAAGACCTTTTTTATTTACTTGACGATTTATTTTTAATTGCAGTTAGGATTTATTTTTACTTTTTGCAGAGCATTTAGAGAAATAATTATGAAGTCGAACGTGCCACATAGGCAAGAAATTTACCATCATTGTTTTCATTTTGGCAGTATTTAATATCTTGTCAGTATTTAATATCCAAAATATTCAAAAACGCTCACACTTTTTTATTATTTTTTTTTCAAAAACTTTGCCGTGTCTTCCTTACATTTAGATGGCAAAAAAAAAGAGGAAATTTAGTCTTTGGGAGCGTTAGTTCCATCAAAACTTTTTTAGTTATAAGAACGTCATTATACTTGGCGATATATTTTCTTGCTAAGCGAAAATTAAAATTTGAAGCTTGCATCGTCGCCATGGTTGCTCCTTTTTCTCTTATTTTACATTTTAATTTAGATTTCAACGATAATTATGACTGGATATCTTTATTTAGCTGATTATGTTTCATGTTAATCTAGCTTTTCCAGTTGATTTGGCGAGTTTTTTAGTAGTAATCCTCACATTATTTCGTAACTTTTTTTAGTTGGAGCATTATTTTACTTTCAACTATAAAACATGTGGATGAAATTGAAAACAAAAAAGGACAATTTCCGCGATTGGAAGCTGGCTATCTCTCCAAATCTTTGTCGCCAACGTATGAGCGAGGGAAATCTTTTCTTTGGAAACGTAAACTAAGGATCACCAAAATAAATAGTTATCGCAACAAATTTGACAACCGCTAACCGCTCCTAATTCACAATTATCGAAATATCCCCTTGTTCCGAGGAATGTCAATCATTTGTGCAAAATTAGGCACAAAAAGAAAATTACCCTTTGATGTTATGCAAATAAAATATTTTTTCTGAAAAATTCATAGGTAATGTGGTGGGAATCCCAATTCCATTTTTGCATTTCAGTCCGAATTCTATGCTCTACGGCACGATTTAGATGCCCTGTTTGATAATTATGTCGTGTTTAACTCCAAACTAAGCGTCAAAATTATATCAAATTGTGAGTCGTGTCTCCAATTTCCGAGGCTTCACTTTTTATATATGATAGTTTTTTCATCATTGGATTAGCATTTTTGTTGAGTTTTGCATCATTGGGTTTTGATAATAATGCTTTTTGTATTACAATTTATGAAAGTACTATTGTTGGAAATTGTGTACTTTCATGCATGAAAGTAAATGATGAAATTCAACATTGCAAAAATATTGCATACATGTAACCCCTTTTCCAAAACATACATAATTTTCTGCCTCTCATATCTAAGCAGCCGCAATAAGAAAGGCTGCTTAACATCAGAAGCTCAAAATATTTTCACTGCAAAAGATATAGCTTTTTACTTTGAATCATGTGCATTCAATATTTTACAGTTGAGTGATTTAATAAAATTATTATTTTTTCTCCCAAAATATCATTTAGTGAAAAGATTCAATATTTCACTTAGATTCTAGCTGCTTGGCCCGGCATTGCACGGCCTACCTCTGAACAAAAAATTAACAAAACTTAAATATTTTATACGACTGGCCTTCTTACTAATTTTTTTCTAATAGCTCTTTTATTTTTGCGTTTCACAGTGTAGTTTTTTATTATACATTTATCATATACATACCATAGCGTGATGTAATTAAAATAGTTTTTTAATAGATTGTTGTCTTATTAACGCGGTGAAACCGCCGAGGACAGCCATGCCATAACAAAGGTTTTCGAAGTAACAACTCATATCCATTATAATGCAAAGGATTTCTCATTTTTTGTTCTCCTGCTTTTCAAATAATTTATATTGCAAAAACTACAAGAGTTGCTCGCGATAAAAATTAATAATATGTGGCCTGCTAATGAGTTTCACGCTTGATTCAGTCAAACTTCTCATTATCATTATTGTTACTGTTTCATATCAACCACGTTTTGTAACAATGGATTCCTTACTTAATCATTTAGGACAAATCGTTTTAGATTTGAGCAAAATTTGAAGATTTTTCTCTATTTCTTCAGAATCCCTTCATCAAACCCTACGTCAATTAAAAATAATAGGCCGGAAAAATTATGAATCTATCGATACCTGGTTCGACAGTTCATTGGCGTTCAGGAGAAAGAAGCAGGACTCAATGCAAATAATACAATAAAATATTTTTTTAAAAAAGTGACAATATCTCAAAGCCTGAGGAGAAGGGGCAATTTCCCTTCCAAATGATGGGCTTGCATCGCATGCGGCCCACCAATAATGCTACTGTTACGTGTGTGGCCATAAAAAACATTAGAAATGTCTTCTTTTCTTGTACTAACAGTACAAAACTAACAAATAAACTTTAATCAATGAAATTAATTTAAAAAACCGTACATATTTTGTATTTTTAGTGTCACTTAAAGCTCAAAATGTTACATCGAAATTACCGATGGGATTAAGCTTGAAAAAAAAAAACATGTTATAAGTATTCGGATGCATTGTCGGAGAAGGATTGTTTATACCGCTCATTAATGTTGCACTTTTTATAGTTTCATCATCGACGGTAATTCGGTACATGTGATTTTGATAAATTAATAGTTTCCCTCCCCGGGTCGATTACATGTAACTGAAGCTCATTCTGGTAAGAAATTAATATCGATGAAGTAGCTAAAACGCGAGTAAAAAAAAATGGCTAAAGAATAACCACCAGCACGTTTTATGTGAAAAGGGGGTTGGTAGGGACGAAAAAAAATCCCTGCGAAACCCTTCTTGGAATCCGGAACTGGCTCCCTCTTTTGATTGACGTTATCTCTCCCCATGGGCGTGACACATGGGCTTGACCAACTCGTCAAAGTAGCTCGCGTTATCAGCTTTAGGCGAAGTAGTGTGCACACCGGTTTTTCTGGTCATTTCAGCTAATTTCATTTTAAGGCAGGTTATTTTATGTTTGAGTTCCGTACGATTTTTTTTTCTCTTTTTCGGTCCATTACTGTTTCTCTCATCTTCTGATTATTTTGTAAGGTTTGTTTCTTCATTAGAATTCTGTACATTTAAACTCTTATCTTCCGATTATTTTGTGTTGTTTATTTCTTCATTAGAATTCTGTACATTTAGACTTAATGCTTGATTTTGTAAATTTTCTTGCAATAGCTTTCTCTGTTTCATTTTTGCGCGATATGTCTTCTCCACTGTTTTTGTAAGGCCCTTCTCTTTCGTGCTGTCATTTTACTAGTAGCTGTCTATATTTTATTTTCATTTACAAGCTTTTTCCATCTAGCTGTTTCTTTTTGTTTCAGTTCATCATACTTTCGAGGATTTTGTTTAATTCTATCTCTGTATTTTCTCATTCTTTCTTTTGCACTTTCAATTACTTTCTTTTCCCTAGCCATTACGCTAGAGAGTGGAAAAAACTGAATACATGCATTGAATATTCGAATTCCCTTTGTTATTTATTTTCTTATTAAAGTTATATTTTAAATGACATTGAATAAAACAAAAACCTAAAAGTTACTACCTTAACACAATTTTGTCAAATATATGTAAAATAAATATATAAATAAATATATAATAACGTTTTTTAGTTAAGAAAAGTGTGTTCTTTCCAATGATGTAAAGAAAATTGAAATCCAAGATGACCCTTTTGAGATATTGCCCTTTGAAATTGAGACAAAATTGAGAAAAAAGAAATTTAACTGGAATTTCAACTCGCATAATTCAGTAATTATTTGAGCTATCGAGATGCCACTTGCACACCTTTCGGACAAACTATCAGGCTACAAACGAGGAAAGAATTAGCTTCAGAAAGTCATCCTCTCAGCAGATACAAGCTGATAACGCATGATCAAAATTTACCAAAATACGATTTTTTACCAACTTAGGCAGCAAATTGCAAAAAATCTAGTGTATGGAGCTTTTGTTACACAAGTAGGCTATTCTACCCTAAACAGTGATCAGAATCACCAAATTTGAGCCTGATAATCGTCTTAGGTCGCGAGCAATAAAAGCACAAACTTGACGATTTGGTCATTTTTTTCAAGACACTAAAAAGAAGCCTTTTTTCAATAATTTTTTTTGGCTAATTCATAAGGCTTATAGAGCTATAATTTGGTATGGTTTCATGCAAGTCTTATATGTACATCCAAAAAAATTTTCATCAAAATCGGAGGGGGTCGAGTGGGGACGACTCGTACACTTGACATGGAATGACCCTAATGTGAAATTAGAATACCAGCAAGCGACCGTACTTGATACGGTACATATACGGTTTTTGCAGTGTGAAGATACCGCTGCGGGGGATCCTGGTGCTTTTCATGCACTCAAACTCCAAGTTTGGTTACGCATACGAGAGCCCATTGAACAAACATTATAGTTTTTCACGGGTTAGGCCACAGTTCAATAATGTAGCTCGTCTGAACTCCCTTTTTCGTTGCAAAGCTATAAATGATTTCTCCTGCCCTTAAAACACTATTTATATATAGGTACTCGTTTCGCAATTACAGCTTCGAGCGCCACCGTCGGCATTTTTAGCACCTGTAGCTAAATTTTCAAAATTCTGCACAAGATTTTTACTGCTTTCACAATAAACGTACTGTTTGCTTCGTTCCAAAGTCATTTGTTTTCAAGTCATTCAATTTTGAAATCAGGGAGTGCCTTTTTGGGCACCCTGTAGTTTAAATTATTTTAGCCCATCGGCGAGAGGAAGCAAATAAAGGTGCGGGTCAACTCGTAAATGGAATGGAAAAGGTTGTAACTGATTGCTTATGCTCAAATTTTATTGGTTAACCATGAAGCTGAATTTTTTTCGCTGTCATTTTTTTTTCGTACCAATGCAAATTAATTAGCAAAGAGAAGGTCCTAAAACTGAACTGTTCATTTTATTCAATAAAATTTATGATGCATTTTATGTTTTTTAAATTTGAGTGAATTAATTGTGCATTTAATTTTGTTGTATTGTTTTCTAACTGATGTATTTAAAAGAGCATGTTTTGGTGCTTCCACTTTATCCCATTCTGTGAAAGTTGGGACACTTCTGAAATTAGTGTATATGTTAATTCCATGGTTGAATTCGGACAATGTATTTTAAATAAAAATATATTGAAATGAATTTCTCTTGGTTATTTAAAAATAAAAATGCACAAAAAACAATTTGATTTTTTCAGAAAACTATATCTATTTATTTATAAATCCATTTTGGTTGAATTATGGAGCAACAGAATGGGCAAAGTCTCTCTGGCATCAACTGGCGCCAACACTTTTTTTTCACCCACCACACTGTAATAAATGAACTGCTGTCTTTACATTATAATACTGTCGGCTGAGGTTTCAATTTAAAACTTAAATGCACACTACAAAACTAAAGTTAGCAATTTAAGGGGGGGAGGACCCCCTCGCCCCCCCCCCCCCCCGAAGTCTAGAAAGATTTTTTCAAAAGTAGGTGTTTGGTTCGTTTCGCTCAAAAAGAAGAAAAAAATCCTCAAGAAAAAAGCACTCTTTATTAACATTGTTTTCAAAGATGTATGTAAGGGATAGCCCCAGAGTGTCTTTCCCTCCTATCCCCCCCCCCACAGAAAAAAAAATCGGATTTTTTTTTTTTATAATGAAGGTAGATATTATTCGGTTTAAGTTTACTCTTAAATTATTTACATACTTTTAGCTTGAAATTCATAAATAAATAAATAAATACAGTGAACTCTCACTTATGCGCCGGCTCAAGGGACCAACAGAAAAAGGCGCATAAGTGAGAGAGACGTATAAGTGAACAAGTCTACTTTAAAGGACTAAAACGCAACATAGGTTCTAATGAGAGAATGAATAAGAATGTTTCCATGGAAAAATGACATATTACTACGATTTGGCAATAACTAACTTAACTACAATGATAAAGGAAAAACAAAAATTGTAGCACGCCTAATTACAAACTGTTCCCTTTAAAACGATCCATAGTAGGTAGTTGTCCCTCTCCAAACTCTAGTTCATGCGGAAAAAATATGCCTTTCGAGAGCAATTAAGGCGAAAGATTAAAGGGGAAAAGGAAGAAAATTCTTATTTTTTAAAAAAAATAAATTAAAAATTTCACATTTTTCGGAAAATTTGGCGCATAAGT
The DNA here is from genome assembly GCA_038373865.1 of Uloborus plumipes. Taxonomy (NCBI): domain Eukaryota; kingdom Metazoa; phylum Arthropoda; class Arachnida; order Araneae; family Uloboridae; genus Uloborus; species Uloborus plumipes. The sequence goes on along the minus strand of JAXGGA010001192.1, from coordinate 32,429 downwards.
GAAATATTTATCTTTAGAGCGACGCATAAACGAATGATACGATCCTTATTTTGCTATGGAATGTGCTGGGACCATTCAAAATCGTCGTATAAGTGGAAAAGGCGCATAAATGAGGCGGCGTATAAGTGAGAGGTCACTGTTTTGCTAATAATTCGTTAGATGGCACCAGCAGTGGTGCAACCCAAGAGGGTCAGGGAGCCCTTGCGCTTTACTCAAGAGAAAAAGGAACGTGTCTTGGGAAAATGAAAATATTTCAATTAGAAAACGCATAGAAAAAATCTTAATCATTTTGCATAGAAATCTTTAAATGAAAAATATTCAACACATGTAGATTATTAGTCAGCAAATTACGTTTTTCTCTTTCTTCTCATTCCCCCTTTTTTTCTAGTCAGTTAGGAAATAAAAGTCTTTAAAATAATGCTACATTCAATAAATTTAAAATAAAGTGTAATCATTTCTCCCCGGCAAGAAATATAAAATAAAGTGCAATCATTTTCGGTTTTAGTTTTTTCACAAATAATTTCCAAGTTTTCAACTGAACAAAACAAAAAAAAAATTGAAAAGAGGTAGAAGTCCAAGCCAGCCGAGTAGAAGGTGCACGTAGTTTTCAATCTCTTTACCAGTGGTGAAATTAAAGAATGGACCTGTTTCAGTGTCGTCTGCTCGATCACGTGATGTAGGTGTCACGTGATCGCGGTTTGCTCGAAAACAGTGAGAATTCGTGTTGTTAGTTAGCGGCATATTTTTTGTTTACCGTAATTGTTGTGAAATAATCATTCTGCTGGTGGTTAGTTGTTGTAACGAATGTACTTTAAAGATAAAAAAAACAAACTAGATTGTTTTCCAAGGATTTCCGTCAAAAAAAAAGTTGTTTTGAACAGCTTGTCAACACAGAATGACAAGATTTCGCTACGAACGAATGCAAACTTATGAGTTCCCATTCCTATCTAAATACTTGATGAATATTGTATTTAATACAAGCTATTAGCCAAAAGATGGGGTTTTATTTTAAAGAAAATGCACTTCTCTCGGCATTTTCATTCGGTAAATATTTTTAAAACTAAACCGTATCGTATCACATATGACATACTGTAAGTATCACACTTCTTGCTCTGTTATCGAATACATGTGACATTCAGGGCCGGACTGGCTATGTGGGAGTTTGGGAAAATTCCAGAAGGGCTGGTCCCCCGAGGGCCGTTTTTTTTTTTTTTTTTTCTATTTAATGAAAAAAAAAAAAAGAATTATGGGTGTTTCTACCTTCTACCACCATATTTGCTGTGATGCTAATTTGAGTAAGGGTTGTGTGTGTGTTAAGGAATAGGCTGCCTAACTTCCTCCGGGGCCTATTTAAGCTCTGTGTTCTTTTTTTTTCCGTTCCTTCCGTGATGAAAATGGGCCGCTCGCGAGTTACCCAATGCACGCAGGGCCGGATTACTAAATAGGAAAAGTAGGCAGCCAAACAAAAGAAGGCCCCTTCCCTGTTTTTTACTTCCTTTTACGCAGTAAAGGAAGTATTGTGATCGCGAAAAATTTTTTCCTCAAATTTGGGTCTAAATTTTGATTTTGCTCACCCCTGAATGAATGTTGAGTCGTTTTTTCGACTTGTCAGCACGTGCATATGTACCTACCAACATATAACCAACCGAAAAATCCTTTTCAACCACCCCCGAGTTAATTACGACGACTTTTCTCGTGACGTCTGTATGTACGTATGTATGTGCGTATGGTATGTATGTGCGTGTGTACCTATGTATGTATGTGTGTCGCATAACTCAAAAACTATATGCCGTAGAAGCTTCTAGCTTAGTATGTAGGCTCTGAGGGGGTCTAGTTGTGCACCTCCCCTTGTTGTTGCATTCGAATGTTCCCAAGGGGGTGTTTTACCCCTTTTTTAGGGTAAATCTGTTAATTTCAATGCAGATGAATTGGCACGACCACTTGGCGATGTATCACCAAGCTTTTGGTCGCCAAGTGTTTGACGCCAACTTGGCGACAAAGGCACCATGGGCCCCGAAATTCTCCTAGAATCTAAAATTCGAATGCACTGGTTTTAGATATAACTGCAATCTGTAGCTAAACGAACGAGCTTTTTTGCAGCCCTGTACTAATATATACCAATAGGTTAATAAGGTCCAACCTAGGGGCCCCGCTCTGGGGGCCCCAAATTTGTTTCATAAATATTTTAAAAGACGATGACCTATGCTCGGCTGGAATTTATATCAATAGGCCTATGTGGACCGGCTTAGGGGCCCCCATTTTCGTTCACCGTTGTTTTAAATTACGATATTATGCTATAGGGCCACAAAGTTCGACTGGATTCTAAAGCTCCAATACGATGGCTATAGCTTTTACCAACCAACTAAACTACCGTTTGTTTGCAATACATGGACATAAGATCCAAGGAACATAAGGTCCGACAGCAAGGGCGTATTTAAGGGGGGGGAGGAGGCCCGGGACCCCCCGAAATCGAGATAGATTTTTTCAAAAGCAGGTGTTCGGTTTGTGTTTTCTCAAAAAAAAAAAAAAAAACCTTAAGAAAAAAGCCCACTCTCCAGGGGTGGGGGCAGGGGTGCAATTGCCCCCCCCCCCCGTCGGGGAAAATTCCGAGGGGAAAAAAATTTCCGATACTAAAATTTTTTCCGATAGAAATCTGATTGATTCCGACAGAATAAGTAAAATTCTCCAAAGATATTTTTTTTCAAAAAAAAATAATAATAAAATAAAATAAAATAAAATAAATAAATGAAAATTTGAATTATTTTCATTATTTGAAAAATAATGTGAATTTTTATCCAATGCAGAACACATGATCCTCATCGTTGGTGGTCTTCTCGTGATCCATCCTTCTGCTCTCATCTCGTTGTGTCCTTTAGGCGTTCACGGTACTTCAGTTTTGGGCAAAGTTTCTTTGTTGAAAAGGAGACATCTTATTTTTCTTCCTAATCAGACCCCCTCACGAAAATCGCTTGTAGCGTGTTTTCTGTTTTGAACAAACATTCATTGACATTCGAGAGACACTTTCCGATCGTGCCGATGGCGATACGATGAATTGCCCCCTCTAAATGATTTCCTGCCATTCATTGTTTGCTATGGTCGTGTCAGCGGGAGGTAGCGTGCAAATTTCCCGCATTGACCAGACACAGAGTTCCCCTAACCCTGGAGCAGAAGATGGACGATACAAAGCAGATTGCAGCTACTTTAGTCGTCGTAAAGCCCATCGGCGTAAGGACCGTGGTGACAATCAACCCTGGGTGACAATTAGGCTATCGGAAATTTTCAAAGGAAATGTAGGATGGGAAATGCTTAGGGCCCTTGTATGGAAGACCTCCGACGAAACTCTTCAAAAGCTCTGAGATTCACTCGGTGTCTGGTGGCCATGGAAAAAGACGTCGGACAGTTGAACGATTCTAATTAACTAGTGGTTCGATGCAATTTAAAGTTCGGTATGAGTTAGGCACTTACTCGTATAGTAAGAAGAAAGTGTAGTTAAAGCTCAAAATAATTTTCTTCATGACAGAGGTAAGAACTTATTGTGTTTCATTTAAAGAAATGATAGAGCTTCGCTTTTCAATTTGTTATTTAATTGCATTGCATATCCTTCTCTAACATGGATGTACATTTGTTTCAAAAGAAAAAAACTATGATAACTTTTTAGCGATATAATTTATAGTTGTGTTATACTATGCCGATGGTTTTAAAATATTAAACGATATTTGCAGAATGATGTCTTTTGCCGCTTGCCGTTTACATGAAGAATGATGGATAGCATTGATTTTAACTGAGCTGATTAAATTGAAAATGCTATTATTTGTGTCAGTTTATATTTCCGCCGTTTAATATATAATCAACTCGAAACCATGATAGGATGTATTTGGGAAGATCACTATTATACCACTGGAAGATTACTTTTAAGTGTAAACATGCACTGAGTAATTTTAAAAATCTCTATGCACAAAAATATAAGATTTTTAATGCGTTTTTCAAGAAGGGGGACAAGGGGTATATACTCATTGTAAATTATACCAAAAAATAGCAAAAAACACACCCACTTATATGTAAATCAATTAATTTTCCAAAGTCAGGTGGAGCATTGCTTTCGCCTCCGATCCCCCAAAGGCTGAAATGTATTAGGTTATGAAATGTAGATATTCTGATAACATTTGTAATCATTAGTTTTATTTTAAAGTAATAAAAATTTAAAGGTCGATGAAAGGCCAGAACTTGGAAAAGCAAGTTTGAGATAGGGCTTGTTTTTTTTTTTTTTTTTGCTATTTTCCTCTTTTTTTTCTTATCATTTTTAACAGTGTAGGGTGAAGTGGGGTAATTGTGTACCTGTTTTGACGAAATTCAACTTCTTAAGTCTCTGGTGGGGAGGGGGGTATTCAGAATTTTATTTTTTTTATATCATCTTTTAGCGGCGTTTCTCTAGATTACAAATCACCCAAAGAATTTTAAAAAAACTATTTTTTTCATGGTTGTATTGCTATGTTTTTAAAACCATCTCTGAAGTACACATTTGCCCCACAAGTTGGGGCAAATGTGTACGCCGCATGAAAATCCTATACAATTCAGTTGTTTTGCTGTTGAGCCAAATAAGTACAAAAGAGCAGTTAAGGACAAAAAATTCTGTGTATGATTCTTTTATTTCCGAATTCTCCAGTGGAAACTATGCACTTTTTTTGTTGCCCACCTTCTGTCCTCTCTTAATTGGTACAGTTTACAAAGGTGAAAACAAAGTACAAAGCATAGGATTAAAGGGGAAAAAAAGTCTTTAATAGCAAAATTGAAAAGAACATGCCAAAATTTGTATCTTGGAATGTAAAAAAAAAGGAATTATAGTGGCAAGTCCTGGTCAAAATGAAAATAGTAAATTTGAGTGAGACCTTCAGCAACCCTGCTAACCCATGTTGTAGGAGGAAAATTTAGCTGGGAATATCAAAACACCTCTTTTTCCCTCAGATGGCTCTGGAAGCTTGGTGACAATAGCATTGCCATCGATTTCGCTAATATCTTCAGAGTGAGGGTAAACGAAAGTGTTTTCTCCATTTTTTTCAATTAATTTATTGTGAGGAGGTCAATCAAACATTTGGGAACAAAAATATACGCCCTAATAAGATTGTAAAAGTCTAATAAGGAGTGGGTGAATGTGTATTCTATGTAAATTTTGCTTAGGGTAAATGTTTACTGTAGTACACATTTGCCCCAGAAAAAAGTACACATTTACCCCTGACTGAAAACAAACCAGGGTAAATGTATACCCCAACAGTATGTATAGGTAAACATTAATTCAACTGTTCTGCAGCCATTAATGAGGAAAACGATTTACCTTCAAGTGATTTATCCAAGAACTAATCAAATTTAGCTAAAAATGGTGATCCTGCAGCACTGTAAACAAAAGTCCGCGAAATGTGATTCACAACGAAAAAAAACACAAGACGAAATGGAGGCAGATTGATAAAGCCTTATTATCTGGACATAGGTGCAGCCATCTGAGAAGTGATCACTAACCTACAGGCTTCCAAATGGCGCCACTAGATAGCAGCTAGCTTCAGTTTTCCCTCCTTTTTTCAAATGAGTACACATTTGCCCCAAGTACGCAATTACCCCACTTCACCCTATATAAATTTGCTAATTCTGTCGTATGAGCTGGGCTGGAGTGAGAAAGGGATTTCCAACAAATAAAGTTTGGGACAGAACACGTGGAAAAAACAAAAGCCAAAAGATGGACACGAAATTGATCTCTTTGTCCGTTTTTTTTGTATGTATATATCCTTTAATATCTATTTGTCTATTCAATTTTAATTTTGTCTCTTTTACGAATATTTTTGAGCTTCGGGTTTAGTTTTTTCAGCTTTTCTCTCTTTCTATTGTATTTAAATCAGCATATGGTGAAATGCGCAATATTTTTTCTTCATTAGCAGGATTTAAAAACTTTGCCTACAGAGCGTCCAGCAGTTATCCTATAAGTGTACACGAAACTATTTAAATGTTTTACTGTGTGGAAGTGTAGAATGGAAAAAATAGTTCTTTGTAGAATTGTAGTACTTTGAAGTATTGCTCTATGCGGAAAAAAAAGGAAAGGAATTTCCATGCCTCTTAACTAAAATTTTTTAAAGTGGTTATAATTTTAGATGTTTTTTGAAAAGAACATTTGTAAGGGAGGGGGGTTAGCAGGGACGTAACTAGAGGGGGACAGACTGGGCTCGTGCCCCGGGCGCCAGATTTTAGGTGCGCTGAACTAGCTAAGTAACTGCATATTTTTTTTTTCTCATTATTAAAAAAAAAAGACAAATTTTTAAAAGAAAGCTCTCCCTAAAAAAAGGCTCAATGCAGGCACAGGAAGAATTTAAAGAAATGTCTTTTAATGTTTAAAAGGTGTAGGAAATATTGACTGAGATAAAGTGAGGAGGGTGCAGTAAATGGCATAAATATATTTTCTTTTTGAGAGTGACCTGTTAAAGTTTCATCTTGAATCACCCACTCCGAGAAGTGAAGCTTTGGAAAGTACCCCGATACAAAGGAAGCGGATAATGCGTCCCTTTTCCAAGATTAAACTGCAATAAAACTGTCAACGTGGTGTCTTCCTTTTAGCTTACAATGACGAAAGCTTGTCCACCCCACTGGCTCAGGGGAAAACCCTTGCAGCGTTCCCTGTTCCCTTGTCGGTAGCCTCTGTTTTAGAAATCGGAGCCACAAGTCCCCCCCCCCATCTGTCTTCCACAGTAGAATCATTCACTAAAGGGTATCTTTAGCTATCACAACGGATGAATTTCTTCTCTTCTAATATTGCCTTGTTTTCTCTGTGATATTCATATAGTACAGATTTTATAATGTGTCTAAAAAAACCATCTGGTGCACAAAACAGGCAAAGAATTAAAGTGCGGGAAAAAGAAAATAATCTACGTTCATCGTTGTTATCATCGTGGTTGAATGGAAAAGACGTTAGGCAGTACTGGTAAGACATTGTTTATCTAATTTACATGATGTAATACAGATTTTTTGAACGTTGTCGATTAATTTCTCTCATTCTTTGAGAAAAAGCTCGCACTATAATAATGGAGATTCAGTTCAAAATTCTCTCTCTCTCTCTCTTTTTTAGAAAATGCTCTATGTATTTTTAGAAATTGTATTAGTATGTTTCTATCATTTTATTTAGTTTCAATCATCGTTTTTTATTCTAATGGTAAACTAAATACAAAATTCGTATTTGTTTTGTTAGAGGTAAGAATGATTACTTTTTGAGTTTACGCATCATAAAAAATGGGAAGATTGGAGAGGGGGGGGGGGGAGGCCAGTGAACTATAAATTTTAAAGTTATATCTATGCCCCCCTGTCGGGCATTTCCTAGCGCCACCTCTGCCACTCTTCAAAAATTCGGATTTATTGCTAATAATAATTCGTTAGATAGCACCAGGCAGTGGAGCAACACACGAAGGTCAGGGAACCCTTGCGCTTTACTCAAGAGAAAAAAGAACGTGTCTTGGGAAAATGAAGATATTTCAATTAGAAAACGCATAGAAAAAATCCTAATCATTTTGAATAGAAATCTTTAAATGAAAAATATTCAACAGATGTAGATTATTAGTCCGCAAATTACGTTTCTATCTTTCTTCGCATTCCCCCTTTTTTTCTAGTCAGTCAGGAAATAAGAGTCTTTAAAATAATGCTACACTCAATAAATTTAAAATAAAGTGAAATCATTCCTCCCCGGCAAGAAATTTAAAATAAAGTGCAATCATTTTCGGTTTTAGTTTTTTCACAAATAATTTCCAAGCTTTCAGCTAAACAAAAAAAAAAAAAATCAAAAAGAGGTAGAAGTCCAAGCCGGCCGAGCTAGAAGGGCACGTAATTTTCAATCTCTTTACCAGTGGTGAAATTAAAGAATAGAGTGTCTCAGTGGCGGGTTTAGGGTAAGAAGTTGAGGCCCGTATATCCGCCATGCATGAATTCAAAGAAGGCTCATGACCCCCCTTAAAGAATCCAAAGAGATCTTAAAATTTCGCTTTTACAACGTGTAATTTAATTGCAGTTTCAAAACTTCAATATCCAAAAATTTTCGGAAGAGAGTTCTTTCCCGCTTCTTCTTCAATACCTTGGTCAAACATTGCCTCAAATAGCATTTTAGGGATTTAAAATTTAAACAGTTAACGGTAGTTGATATCCCACTTTTCTATAGTCTTTAGTTCTAAAATGTGTTTTTAGAAAAGAGAGAGTTCACGAATTACAGTCTCTATGCCCAAAAATTTCCGGAAGAGTCCCTAAATCCTTTTATTATCCTAAATTTTGTCAGAAAAAGCCTAAAAGCAATTGTTCTTACCAAGAATCATGGCGTAAGCGTAAGCGGCGCTATTGAATTATTTTTAAAGGGCGTTTTTAAAAGTTTTTGTTTTCTTTTTCTTTCACGTGCATGTGGCTCTCGTTTTTAGAGGGATCTTCGTGGAATTCTTGGATGATAAGTTTTTGCTCTTGGGGGTAATGGGCACCTCTGCTAAAAGTAAAATTTTGAGCCTTCAGTTTCAAAAAATAGAGCTTAAATTGCATTCTTGAAGCTTCAATGCCGCAAAATTTCGGGGCACAGCGCCCGAATCCTGCCTCTTCTCTTGACGGTATTAAAGATAACCTAAATAAAAATGTTTTTAAAACATAATTTCGAAACATTTCGGGAGAGAGTCCTTGCTAACGTTACTACCAAAGATGGTCTAAAGTAAGGATGGCTTAAGGTTTCAATTTTGAACATTTTCGGAGGGAGATCCCTAACCACTTTTTGTCTCTTAAAGTCTCCGAAAGAACGCGAAATTGCGCATCTATATATGTCGAAAATCTTTCAGGCCTTTGAACTTTTACTTCCCAAAGATAACTTAAATGAGACTTCAGTTCAAAAAAAAAAAAAAAAAAACTCATCTTCTTTTCTTTTACACTATCATGAAGAAATATATCCTGAGTTGTGCTTCAGTGTCAAAATATTTCAGGAGAGATGCCCCGAGTCTTCTTAATTCCTTTAACGTCACTAAAGACAGCCTGAAATTGCGTGTTTAGAATTTAAGTTTCAGTAAGTTTCCCAAAGGAGTCTTGATCCTCCAACGTCATCAAAGGTAGCATAAATAATTTCAATTTTGAAAAAAGTTTTGGAGGGAATCTAAAACTTCGTAATTTTCTATCTTTTCCAAAAATTACAATATTTTAATTCAATTTGAAAATTTCTATCTGTCTTACAGTAATAGCGAAAAAAAAAAAGAAAGTGGGGGGGGGGGGGGGGGCTAAGCTTGATTATATGGGCCCCCTCCGAAAAAAAAACCTATATACGCCACTGTCCGACAGACAAAAGATCCACGAACAGAAGATCCAGTTTTCTCAGCGGGGTGGACATAAGGTCCAAATTGGATCATGTCCTGGATTCGACCAGGGGTGCTTCGAACCTAAATTTCTAGGAGGACGGAAACTCTCAATTGTGCCGAATAATAAAATACGGGTATACACCTGTAAGTACATTTAATGGCATTCTGGCATTTCGGGTTACCTAATTTACCGAACCACCAGGCAAAATTTGCCAATAATCGATTTTTTGGAAGATCAGTGTCCTCCTATGACCACCCATCGGGGCGCCGCTGGGTGCGACTTCGGTTTTACATATTTCTCCCTTCAATCTGGGCAATAAATTAAAGACCTGAAAATTGAATGGATGACCGATTTCAATTGTCATGTTCAATAAAAAATCTGAAACTAATTGTTATGCATTTTCAAATTTGAAAAGAACTTCAAAAATTAGAAAATTAAATTAGTAAACAATAAAAATAATTATAATAATGAAAGTCAAGAACTTGTTATTCAGTTAATGTTACTCTCCTGCAGCGAAGTCACGCCTTCTTCTTTGTTAACGAGTTGGATGGCAATTTGACCAGGTGGCGAATTATCCGTAGAATCGTAAAGTTTAGTCCTTAGTAAATTTGGTTATGGTATAATATCATAAAGTTTCGGTTTTATCAAAAACACATACACTTCAGGGCTCCCTTGTACCTGCCATTACATGTGGTTTAACCGGTTAAATGAGCACCTGAAGAGCGCTGTATTTTCTGATCCAGACTAGAAACCGAGCAACCCCTGGTAAATCGCCGCCAGAGGTATTGATTCACTTGGAAGACTTTGTGATCACGATCGATTAAAAATATTTTTAAAATAATAAATAATTTGCTTCTAAACATTCCTTACAAATCGTTTTATTGGGAACTGACTCGACTGTGTGTGTGTCAAGGGCGGATCCAGATTCTGGTTCAGGAGGGGTCATTTTCGGAAAGGGAGGGGTCGAAGTGCCATTTTTGGGCGAGAACGGGGCGTATTCGCCATTTTTTTTAGAAATATAAGTGCCAAAAATGCAGTTTGAGGTTGATTTTGGTTCGGGGCCTCGACGTCGATACCGCCCCCCCCCCGCCTGGTGTGCGGGAGCGCGCGCGAGTGTGTGAATTACTACGTTGAATTACTGCTTAAAATAAGAGTTGTATTGTTGTCAGTAAAAAAGTTTTCCGAAAAGGGCTAGTGATTGGGTAGGGATCCATGTTTCTCCGATTTTTTGTTACCCCCCCCCCTCCCCAGGGCCGGTTTTTTAAAAGTATCCCAGGGCCGAATTTTCTTCCCAGTCCGTCTCTGGTGACATTCAAATGCCTTTTTAACAGATTCGAATGTGCACTTTGAATACTTACTATTTTCCCGCATCACAACACGTATTTCCAGTTGATTTTTGACATCAAATTGACATTGGTTAGGATACTTCTTTTCTGAAAACTTCATGAAGTTCAAGCCTAAGACTTTGAAAAATTTGTTGTTGAGTTTTTTGGAGTATCAAGTGTATGGATCATAACCATGATTTCAAGCAATTTATCGAAAGAAAAACAAGAATCGAAGAATTACTACTGCTTCTTCATCACTGGATGGCTATGACAGGGAGATTTGGTGTCATATTTATAACCAATTCCTCTGTTGTAGCTTTTCAGTTTACCTGGCCAACACTCTGCAGTTTAGAATTGCTTTCATTTCCTTGCTTGATGCATTGCATTTTGTTTTGCCTGAAAAATTCTACGTCAAAACTTTCTGAATGCTTTATTAGAGGTAAGATATTATAAAAATACTTTTGTCAATGATATTTTAAATTATTCCAACTATATTCTCTGGAAAAGAAAAAGTAACTCTGAAAATTTAGAAGTTTGTCTTTTAAAAAAAGGATTACTAGTGAAAACTCGATGATTGCTCTAGGGACTGCAGGGGAGGGGCGATTATAGATTACATGAAGAATTGAAATTATATATTGTCGGCCCCGCTTAAAAGAATACTGTGGGTTCCAAGAAATTTTATTCGATTAAGTGGGGTATTTGATTGCGGGGAACATTTTTTTACCGTTCCATTGTAACAACTTTTGTCTCAAAACGTAATAATAATAACAAAGGAATAGCTATATAAAGGAAATAATTAATATTATTGGTAAAAAGATTTTGAAATAAGCAAAGTAAACAACAAAATAGTATAGTAATTGAGTATAAATGTTGTACGGTCATATGAAAATCATAAAAAAGTAATATACAACTTGTGTTGCAAAAAAATAGTTTTTCCGCTTTGCTTTTTATTTTCTGAAACAGTCCACAATAGTGGTTTGCTTGCTTGAGGTCTTGTGGAAACACTCTTATTTTATTCGACCTTTATCTTAGCAAAAATTTTTGTAAAAGCTGACAAATATTATTCTATTATCCGGGGAAATGATTCGATTAAGAGGGGATATTTGACATTGTGTCTATGGGGAAATGTTTGGTTCCGGACGGTTTTATTCGTGTAAGCAGGGTATTAGTTTATCCGTTACCCGATTAGGTGGGGACGACAGTATCAGTTACTAATAGGAATTCACGAAGTTGAGTGGGAAGGTCCTGAGATTTTTTGCTATTATTTGGGAATGCGAGAAAGTAAAATGCTTTTCAACCGAACTTTTTGAGCATTCCCATGTTCTAAGTTTTCATGCATTGTTTCATTTAGGAAAGCACCGAGTACTCGGTACATATTCGGTACTCGGCCAATTTGCCGAGTACTCGGTACTCGGCCAAATTTGGATCAAGTACTTGGCCGATACCGAGTAGTTGTAGAAAATTGAATAGTTCAATACACATTTTTCAATAATTAAAAATACGTAAATATATATGTATAATGCAATCATTTACAATTAATATATTTATAAAATATGACTGAATTCTAAATATAAGTTTTTAAAAAGTTATAATACCAAATCAGTATAAAAATTAACTAAGAATATGCAAATGTAATTAACTTTTTCATATTGCATATTGGTGTAGGGGAACTTACCTTTGGTCAGGAACAATCCAAGTGATCCTTAAGATGAGTATTAATAAACTCATTAAAAATAAACTTTCAATCATATTCCAATATATTTCTAACCATTTAAAAATTTAGATTATAAATTTTTAAAATCATGGTTTTGCAGATTCAAACTTGTGGCATAGTAATAACAACACAGACAAGTAAAATTAAGTCATTTTTATTAGGGTAAGAAAAAGATTGTCTAATATTTAATAAAAAATGGGGAAATGCCATCAAAATATTTTAATAATTGAAATTGTTGTATCTTAAATTATGGTGCAAAAAAACTTATCTTTCAGCATTTTCTGGTGATAGCTTATTCCTCAAACTGCTGCAAATATAACCTGCCTTGGAAAAAAACCCTCTCGCTCTACATACTAGTTGAAGGTGCACTAAGAAACTTTTTTGCTAGTTTGCATAAGATAGGAATTTTTTTTTTTTTATTTTGAAACCTGTACCGCTCTATGCCAATGATTTTTTAAAAAACAATTGGTACTCAATACTCGGCCCAGTAGTGAAAGGCCGAGTACTCGGTACTCGGCCAAAGTGCTACTCGGTGCATCCCTAGTTTCATTTATTCTGGGATTTTATCCAAAACTTGTGAAACCTTAAATAGTATTTACTGTTATTTAACCAAATTTACACTAATTTTGCAAAATTAAGTAAACTTTTCAGATCAATACTCCATTCCATTATTGACCTTATTATATATAAAAATTATGAATTCAGGCACTAAAAAAGTTAAATTCAGATATTCGAGTGGGGAGTCCCCCAAGATTTTTGCAATTATTTTTGAAATATGAGAAAATAATATTGTTAGTCACCTGTTTAAATATTTCGTGTATTTGTGTGTCGTGCTTGTCCCATATTTCCCATATCTTGTATGCCGATGTCAGACAAGTAAGCTAGAGGCCCAGCCCTAGTTTCTGTTGTTTTTTTTTCTGTAAGGCGGGGGGGGGGGGCTGATGCATAACCTCCAAAGGGTGGATCATATGTTAGCAGTAATAAGTATGACGAGATTTTCAAAGTTTATTAACGCACAAGAAAGCTTTCTAGTACAAAGAGGAAATCACACCCAGGTCACCAATGGGAATTGAACCCACAACCTCCTGTACCACTCGCAGGCTTCCTAGATCACTAGGGCACAACGCCCCTCCTTCCCCATACCTTTTTATAGTTTATTTTCATGTAATGAAATTTAGTTACATTCTACATATTGAAATCAAGCGCACTCACTCAAGTGAGGAACTCGACTAAGACTAAGACTTATAGCACTTACATATCACCTTTATCAGCAAATCCTTCAAAAAGAACAAGTAACTTTTATTTAAAAGTTAATGTTAAAATTAAAGAATTGCTAATGTGCAAAATTACAATATTAAATTCATATCATTAAACATGTCTTCAAATAACTGTGTTGCAAGGGAATTGATATATGATGACAGCATCATTCTTCACAGTCACACTAAAATGAATAAAATACAAGTACAGTCGTCCCCGCTTAATCGGGTAAGGGATAAACGAATACCCCGCATATATGAATAAAACATCCCAGAACCGAATATTACCCCAGCCATAGACAATGTTAAAGATCCCCGCTTAAACAAGTACAGCGCTTTATCGAATATTTCTTGGAACCAACATTATTCGTTTAAGTGGGGCCGACTATTTTGGAGCAGTATCATTTGGAATTTACAATGAAGTATGGATTTTACTTCGTTTGAATAATTGATTTTCATAAGTTAGGACAATTTTATTAAAAATTACCTAAATTTTAGATTATGAAAAGAATAAAAATTATCAAGTAGAATCCCGAAATAGCACAACTCGACAAACTTAGATCTGCTTATATCACGGGTGACGACATATTCCCTGATATTTTTAATAGTATTTTTAAATCCCGTTTCATTACACTTGTGAAGTATATATATTCTCCCAGCTCGACTTTTTTTATATGCAGGCTTGTCATTTAGGGGGAGCTGAAGGAGGGCAATTGCGTCCCCCTGGTTTTGAGAAATTAGTGTATTTACACGCATATGGGCTTGGTTTTTATTGTTGTTCAATTACTATGTAACCTTAGTTCTTAGTATTGTTTACCATGCACGTTATGGATACAACTTTCAGTCAATGATTTTTCCTGTCTTTTTTCATTGTTTTGTTTTCAGAGAACATAACAAAATAGATGGGACAAGTTTGAATATCTAATGAGGAATAAATCCATAATTCTTTAAAAGAGGTAATAACTTCTAGTCTATCAAGTTAATTAAAGAGAAAAGCCTTGTTTACACGTGTTGGAAAAACAAGTGTGAGGGAGTAAGAAGTGTCCACGCATTCTCTTGCGAATTGCCCCAGAATACATTTCTCTAGCCCCTTCCAAGCCCTGATACTGTACCAAAAGCACAATGTAGTGGCGGACTCCTCTAGGTACAAGCTCTAATAGAGCTCTTTTCGGAAAAGAAGGAATTAGTTGACCCAGAAACCACGAAATTCTCAGAAATAATCAATGTGAAAGAGAATCTGTAGCAAAAATTGGACTAAAATAGTAAGTGGTTATCGACTAATAGAGGTTTCTATACATTTCTGTGCAAGTTAAAGAGGTTTTCCCCCTTTGAAATTAACATTAGACCAACCATTGGAAAAATAATTGTTGACTTACCAAGGTAGTCAAGTTATCCGTGTGTCGACTAACCGAATTTCCACTGTATCTATCTTGAAGTTTGTAATTGTGTGAGTGAGAGGAAACGAAACGACGGTATAAAACTATGCAATCGGGGTGGGGGAGACAAGGACAGGTTGGTATTAAAATTGGTCCCTGTGCTGGAAGCGGCGGACCAGAATGTACCCTTTAGAAGGTAAAAAAATCCCTCTGCCGTTCCAAGCCTCTCCCAAAAAGGCCTGTTCCGACTCGGCTGACATCAGATCATAAGATGTGAGAATACGGAAAAAAACATATAGGGCAAATGGCAAAAACAGCATAGAAATACATGAAATATTTAAATAGTTGATAGCGTTTAATATTGCTTTCCTACATTTCTAAAAAACTGCGACAATCATGAAACACTTTGTACTTGGATATCTGAATTTTAACTTTCATGTGAATAGATTTTATAATTTTACTTTACCATAGTGGGATATCAATCTCCAATGTTTATTTAATTACACAATATTTGTTCCAATTTAGCAAAATTACAGTTCATAGATCTTAAGGTTAAGTTATGAATAAACTGATTAACATGGCATGAACGCTATATGCAAAAAGTTCAAACAGTCAAATAACATTTCAACTTCCTCGAATTCCCAAATAATTGCAAAAGTGTTTTGATCTTCGACTCAAGTTCCTTAATTCCTATTAGTACCTGATATATAATTTCAATTCTTCGTGGAATCTATAATCCCCCCTCCCCTGCAGTCCCTAGAGCAATCCTCGATTTTACACCGGCAATCCTATATTTAAAAAACAAACTTCTAAATTTTCAGAGTTACTTTTTCTTTTCCAGAGAATATAGTTGGAATAATTTAAAATATCATTGACAAAAGTATTTTTATAATATCTTACCTCTAATAAAGCATTAAGAAAGTTTTGACGTAGAATTTTTCAGGCAAAACAAAATGCAATGCATCAAGCAAGGAAATGAAAACAGTTCTAAACTGCAGAGTGTTGGCCAGGTAAACTGAAAAGCTACAACAGAGGAATTGGTTATAAATATGACACCAAATCTCCCTGTCATAGCCATCCAGTGATGAAGAAGCAGTAGTAACTCTTCGATTCTTGTTTTTCTTTCGATAAATTGCTTGAAATCATGGTTGTGATCCATACACTTGATACTCCAAAAAACTCAACAACAAATTTTTCAAAGTCTTAGGCTTGAACTTCATGAAGTTTTCAGAAAAGAAGTATCATAACCAATGTCAATTTGATGACAAAAATCAACTGGAAATACGTGTTATGATGCGGGAAAATAGTAAGTATTCACAGTGCACATTCGAATCTGTTAAAAAGGCATTTGAATGTCACATGTATTCGATAACAGAGCAAGAAGTGTGGTACTTACAGTATGTCAAATGTGATACGATACGCTTTAGTTTTAAAAATATTTACCGAATGAAAATGCCGAGAGAAGTGCATTTTCCTTAAAAAAAACCCATCTTTTGGCTAATGGCTTGTATTAAATACAATATTCATCAAGTATTTAGATAGGAATGGGAACTCATAAGTTAGCATTCGTTCGTAGCGAAATCTTGTCATTCTGTGTTGACAAGCTGTTCGAAACAACTTTTTTTTCGACGGAAATCCTTGGAAAACAATCTAGTTTGATTTTCTAATCTTTAAAGTACATTCGTTACAACAACTAACCACCAGCAGAATGATTATTTTACAACAATTACGGTAAACAAAAAATATGCCGCTAACTAACAACACGAATTCTCACTGCTTTCGAGCAAACCGCGATCACGTGACACCTACACCATGTGACCTGTGACGACACGTGAAACAGGTCCATAGAGTGCCTCTCAGTGGCGGGTTTAGGGTAGGAAGTCGAGGCCCGTATATCGGCCAAGCATGAATTCAAAGAAGGCTCATGACCCCCCTTAAAGAGTCCAAAGAGATCTTAAATTTCACTTTTCCAACGTGTAATTTAATTGCAGTTTCAAGACTGCAATATCCAAAAATTTTCGGAAGAGAGTTCCTTTCCCGCTTCTTCTTCAATACCTTGGTCAAACATTGCCTCAAATGGCATTTTAGAGATTTAAAATTCAAACAGTTAACGGTAGTTGATATCCCCTTTACTTTTCTATATTCTTTAGCTCTAAAATGTGTTTTTAGAAAAGAGAGAGCTCCCGATATTCACAAGAAAGCATAGTTTCCTAATTCAAAGTGTAAAATATCCTAGTTTTTACTGTAAATATGGTTTGAACGTCCTAAAGTTACGGTTTTTCTAACACATTTTTTCAGTTAAAAATTATCAAGTTTCCAGCCTAGACCCTGGCCACACCGGGTTCAATTTGGAAGATAACGAATTAGAGTGCTTTAGTAAGCACCCCCTTTGACCTTTTCCAGCAATCAATTTCTTTGTAGGTTGTATAGGTTTTAAATTAATTACAGGCAGGCAAAAATTATCTAGAATCTTTGTAACGACCGTAACCGAAGACAAGTATTTGTTATTCTGTAACAATAACTATTTGAGGTAGAAGTTTGCCATTTAGGTTTTACAGTGTACTCATTCATTCTAAAAACATGTACTAATAATTTATTCAAAAAACCTTTTCGTTTTTGTGCTATGTTGGTTACGGGTGTTACATGTTTTAGGTCTAAATTCACAGTTCACGTCGGATCTTTGCCAAATTTGGTACATAATTCCACTGATGCATCTGAAAGTTACTTTGGGGGTATTCGTCTCTTATAGAGTGGAAGAGCTCCTATATAGGAGATTTTTTACTATAAATACCGTTTACGTTAGTTCTTAGACAAATTTGACTCAGGGGTCATTCGATGTTCACCAGGAAACCATACAAAAGTGAAATAATGAAAAAAAAATTAAGTTATTTGCATTAGAAACATAGTAGTAAAACATTTTGCTGGATTTATAAATTATTTGCCCTCACCTCCTCGTTTTCGAACTATAAAGTCCTAAAGTCTGCCGAAATTTTAATAAAGTCAGCAAATTTAGTGTAATGATGGGAGACATCTTTCGCATGCTTTGCAGATAGATGTCCTATCACATGCAGATGGTGAAATAGTCGGCCTTCTATTTCCCCAGAAGCCTTTAAATTTGGAGCTTCACTTAAATTTAATCCTTTAAAATCTTATATCTCGATAACGGGCGGACGAGGGCAAATGATTTACACAGAAAAAAATCTTAATGTGTGAGTATTTTTAAAATGTTTAATGAAGCGAACACTTGTAGTTGATGCAATAAGGTGCCCGGTACAATCAATGTCATTTACGTAATAAGCGAATTCGTGGAAATTTTTCTAAGCAAAGTACTGAAGAAATACAGAGCACAAGTCACAGATGATTATGAGGATTTAGTGGAGCTAAAATATCTGAAGAGAGACTGGGAGGTGTGGGTATTCTGGTGAAGTTTCATAGGAAAACGTAGCTCAAGGGATTTGAAAGCTAAGTTTATAGTAATAAATTGAAGACTATATCTAATCAAATGAACTAACTGAAGAATATTTTTGCTCATATGTCTATTAGTTTACTTTATATATGGCGGAAAAATTATTTAAAATAACCGTTTACTCATTTTTAGCAACATATATATTGAAAATAGTCAGACGTGTAACGACCGTAACCGCAATCAAAAATTCATAAAAATTTATTTTTCAACAAAAAAGCTAAGTTCTTTGTATGATATCATGCCTTAGTTATTGAGCAATTATTATAAAAATCCAGAAGATCATACGTGCAATAGATTCACAGAAAAGTGGCTGTGTTTCATAGCACTCAAAAAACCATGTCTTTTTTTGTAACGACCGTAACCACACATTTTCGAGATTTTTCTACAACTTCCACTAATAATTTCAAACTAACGCTTGGTGATAATTATGTTTGGGGGGGGGGAGCTTTATCATTCCCTGTTTTTATTAGAACTTTAACTGCATTTAAAAATAAAATATGAGCAGCCGAAGTTGTGTGAATGTAACGACCGTAACCATGGATTGGCCCAGATATAGTTTTCTGAACCAATCAAATTGTTTTTTGTGCATTTTTATTTTTAAATAAACAAGAGAAATTTATTTCAATATATTTTTATTAAAATACGTTGTCCACATTTAACCATGAAATTAACATATACACTAATTTCAGAAGTGTCCCAACTTTCACAGAATGGGATAAAGCGGAAGCACCAAAATACATAAAATGCATAATAAGGTTTCTTGAATAAATAGAATAGTTCAGTTTTAGGACCTTCTCTTTACTAATTAATTTGCATTGGGACGAAAAAAAATGACAGCCACAAAAATTCTGCCTCTTGGTTAAACAAAAAAAATTTAAGCAGCATTTAATTTATTAATAAGTTACAACCTTTTTCCTTCCATTAACGAGTTGACCTGTACCATTATTTGATTCCTCTTGCCGATGTGCTAGATTAATTTTAACAATTGGGTGCCCAGAAAGCACTCCCTGATTTCAAAATTGAATAACTCAAATGACTTTGGAATGAAACAAACAGTACGTTTATTGTGAAAGCAGTAAATATTGTGTTCAGAATTTTGAAAAAATAGCTACAGGTGCTAAAAATGCCGACAGTTGGCGCTCGACGCTATAATTGCAAAATAAGTACCGTAAAATGGGGTGTATAGGAACAGCGGGGTCAATCGGAACAAAACTTCCCGACCGTACAAAGAAATTCTTCATAAATAAACTATTGGGTATTTTTCGCCATGATTTTTTTTTTAGTAAGGTAAGATCATAGGAAGTAGGAAAAAAATATTTTTGTCAATCTGGCAACGCTATTGGCTTCTAAGGAGGGCTGCACGTGGAATGCTAGAAAACATCACATTTCTATAGACTGCAAAACTTCATATGCAAGAACAAACCTTCTTATATTTAAAAACTGAGAGTGGTATGTTTCAATTATACATGTATCTGAACAACAGAATACCGCATTAGAATTTATATTTTTTATAAATTGTGTCATAAAAATGAAGAATTCTGAAAAATGCCATAGAAAAAAAATTTGCGGGGTGAATCGGAACACTTAATTCTGTTGTTCCAATTCAAACTTATTTGAAGGAAACTGTTTGAAAAATCAAAATTCTAACCCCAATTCTTCTAATCAAGACAAGGACAAGGATTTATTACTGTTTATCCCTTCTCGTGAGCAACTAGATCTTAGAATGACAAAAAGTTGCAGATTTCAAAAGATTTTTTCTCCAAGAGACTTCTTTTTACTTAAAATATGATGGGGAAAGTCACGTAGACTTTATGTAGTAAAAATCCAGCACACAGACAGTGATGAATAAGCGGAAAAATCTTTCAGGACAATCCCCGAAACCCAGAGATTTCAAGAAATTAAAGAGAAGGCAGAATTCATCCCAGGAGATGTTATGAAAGAACTTAAGCCAAATCACAATTGCTAGTTTTAAGGACAAGTACATATTTGTGGACGACATGGGTGACTTCCATTCATGTTAAATCTTTGTATTTCAATTCAAAAACATTTCTTAAAATTACTTTTCATTTTTCATAAGTTCAAAATTATTTTGAATTTTGACAAATTATACACGTTTACTGGTATTGAAATTATGCATTTATTTGACAGTAATTATCTGTTCTTATTCTCCCCCATCAATATTACTCATGTTTGTGAAACCTATTACAGGTTAAATTGAAAAAAATAAAAATTTTAACATGTGTTCCGATTGACGCCACTTCAGCGGGGTGATTCGGAACACCCATAATTTCCTATATATTTTACTAATAATTGTTCAAAATGCTTTGTCTTCGCTTGGAATATCAAAAGTAAAGCAAGACCGAAGTTTTTACCCAAAAAATCATATTAAAAAAAAATCTTATAATTGCTTTTTTTACAATCAAAGCTGAAAAGTGTTCCGATTCACCCCATTTTACGGTACCTATCAATGGTGTTTTAATGGCTTAACCTGTGGAAAACCATGTTCAATGGGGTCTCGTAAGCGCAACTAAACTGGGAGGTTGAGTGAATGAAAAGTACCAGAGTCACCCGCAGAGGTACCAGTCTCCACAAACTGCAAAATATGAACTGGGTCATTCCATGTCAAGTCACACACCTTTCGAGTGAGTAGTCTCAGATTGTTACAATATTTTGCAGGTACATTCCCACTTACCATGTGGTATATTAATAGCAAATTTTAATCCTCTAGCTGTTGTCAGTTTTTAGATATGAGGGATGAAAATTTCAATGTTTTGCTCTCATGGCTCATACTTGACTGATCATAGCTCCGCAACCAATCAAGATAGAAGCTTAAACTTGATATATTTTGAAAGCTTACATTATAAGCTTTAAAATGATATATTGCATGATACAGAAGTAAAATGTTTAATTTTAAAGGTCATTCAAATTGACCTTTGACCTTGAATATCTCCGAAGGTTATTATTTTAAAAAGCTGAAAAAAATATATTTTGTGCACACTATTATGTCCTTTATTTGTGCTAAGTGTCAAGTTGGGACAACAATGGGATCAAATTTTATTTAAACTTCAGTCACTCTGTACGGCCAAAAATCAAATATCATCAAGTATTTGTGCCCAAATGCGTGATGAATGATGATCATACAGTTAATCATCATTAAAAGATTGAAAATATCATTCAACCTTATATACAATAAGAAGATTAAGTTTGCAAAGTACTAGCTCCGTAGCACGGTGTTGCACAAGGCTACCCTAAGGTTGCACAGGCTACCTTAGAAATGAAAGCGATGTCAAGTGACGCATCCGCTTTCGGTGTGAGAACTTTACTTCTTTTCTTACAGAAATGTGCTGCATAGTTTATTTAATCGGGAAGGCTTTAGACTATATAACATTACGCTTTTTCAGGAGATATTATTCAGTTTAAGAACAATAATGGTCGAAAAGCACAAACGGATTAGTTTCCCCTCTTTTTGACAGATGACGTTCATCAAAAGTATTGTTTTTGCAACTGTGTGTAGAGGGCACTGGGATTTGCGAGCCGCCGTGGTGACGAGTTTATTGTTCCACCGAAAGCGGAAGCATCACTTGACATCGCTTTCATCTCCAAGGAAGCCCGTGCAACGAAACTAGTACTTTATAAACTTAACCTTCTTATTGTACATAAGGTTGAATGATTTTTTCAATCTTTGAATGATGATTATCTGTACGCTACGATCATAACGCATTTGGGCACAAATACTTGATGACATTTCATTTTTGGCCGCACAGAGTGACAGTGAAGCTTAAATAAAATCCGATCCCATAGTTGTCTCAACTTGACACTTAGCACAAATAAAGGACATAATAGTATGCAAAAAAAATTTTTTTTTCAGATTTTTAAAATAATAACCTTCGGAGATATTCAAAGTCAAAGGTCAATTTGAATGACCCTCAAAATTAAAAATTTTACTTTTGTATCATGTACATTTTAAAGTTTATTTCAAGACCTTTAATATGACACCCAGTTTCTGTTTGTAGTGTATTTATAAAAAAAAGTTGCATTCATTCAAAACCTTTCCCACCTACCTAAATTTGATTTTTTGGGAGGACCTCCAATCAAAAAATATTTGTCTTAAAAATCTAAAAACTTGGATTTTTACTTATAATCACAAGTACAATCACTTTACAAAATATTGGAAAAATCGGAAGGGGTCACTTTGAAAACCCCACTTTTTTGATCATTTTGACTCCCAACCGAGGTTATAATTTGAAATTGTAAAATGCACAGTAATAAACTGTAAGACTAGCAATTTTAGTTTCTTACTTTAAAGTTAGCAATTTTAGTCTATTGCCGTAAAATTTAGCTGTATTATACTGTAAAAACAACAGTATAATACTGGCAGCAGAGGTTCCAGTTTAAAACTAAAATGCGCGGTAATAAGCTGTAAAATTAGCAATTTCAGCTTCTTACTGTAAAATTAGCAATTTTAGTTAATTGGTGTAAAATTAGCAATTCTGCAGTTTATTACTATGAAAGTAGCTGTATTATACTGAAAAACAACATTCGTTTTTACATTGAGCAAGAGTAGATCCTCAAATGCAGGTCGAAGATTAAAGACTATGAATGTGTTAGAACAAATATGGCTGTTCACGAGTATGGAGGTCTTTAAAGTTTCTTGTTATCTGAAACGGGAGAAAATGTCTTTGAACAAATGTCACATGTATGACACGTGATTTGTCAAAAACTGCTGTTAGACATAGTTATCGTGACTATGGCTTTATCCAGCATGTGTTCTCGAATGTGCTTTTAACTGGTAAGATTGTGCAAATGCCTTGGAACAATGTTCGCACGAATGGGGTTTCTCCCCAGTGTGAACTCTTAAATGTCTCGTTAAAGATGAACACATAGAAAACGCCTTTGAACAATGCTCACACGAAAAGGGTTTCTCCCCAGTATGAACTCTTAAATGTTTCTTTAAATTCGAAAGATTGGAAAACGCACTTGAACAAAGTTCACACGAATGAGGTTTCTCACCTGTGTGCGTTCTTGAGTGTACCTTTAAATTGAAAGAACTGGAAAAGGCCTTGGAACACAGTACACACGAAAAGGGTTTCTCCCCAGAATGAACTCTCAAATGGTTCATTAAAATTGAAGATTGAGTGAAAGACTTTGAACAGAGTTGACATGAAAAGGGTTTTTTGTTAGCATGGACCCTTAAATGTATTTTAAGAGTTGAATTAGCAGAAAAAGCCTTTGAACAATATTCACACGAAAAGGGTTTCTCCCCAGTATGTATTCTCAGATGTCTTTTTAAAGCTGCAGAGTGAGTGAAAGACTTTGAACAGACTTGACACGAAAAGGGTTTTTTGCCACCATGGACCCTTAAATGTTTCTTAAGAGTTGAACTCTGAGAAAAAGCCTTTGAACAGAATTCACACAAATAGGGTTTATCCACAGTGTGTACTCTTAAATGGTTCTTTAAACTTGAAGAGTGAGTGAAAGCCTTTGAACAGAGTTCACACAAATAGGGTTTATCCACAGTGTGTACTCTTAAATGGTTCTTTAAACTTGAAGAGTGAGTGAAAGCCTTTGAACAGAGTTCACACGAGTAGGCTTTCTCTCCAGTGTGAACTCTTAAATGTCTCTTTAAATCGGAAGGATTGGAAAAAGCACTTAAACAGTATTCACACGAAAAGGGTTTCTCTCCAGTGTGAACTCTTAAATGTCTCTTTAAATCGGAAGGATTGGAAAAAGCACTTGAACAATATTCACACGAAAAGGGTTTCTCCCCAGTGTGAACTCTTAAATGTCTCCTTAAATGGGAAGAATCAGAAAATGCCTTTGAACAATATTCACAAGGAAAGGGTTTTTCACCAGTGTGAACTCTTAAATGTCTCTTTAAATTGGAAGAATTGGAAAAAGCCTTTGAACAGAATTCACAGGAATAGGGTTTCTCCCCAGTGTGGGCTCTCTGATGTACTTTTAAACTCGACAAACGAGGAAATGCCATAGAGCACCATTCACATGAATATGACATTTCTCCAGTGTGTGTTCTTAGATGTACCTTTAGAGTTGACGGCCAAGAAAATGCTTTTAAACAATAGCTTTATGCTTTGAAGACAAACAAATACTTTGAAGAACAATGGCTTGCCTGTAGAGGAACCTCAAAATCAGTTTCGGAAGAATATGAAACATAAAAAAGTCCTTGCTGTCTGCCCATGGTTTGCTACATACTTGACAAGTGGCCGATAAAGACGAGACTGTCAGAAGGAATGGGGGGTAATTTAAAACTCTTGTATCCTTGATTTCATTGAGAGTCTAATTTATTTAGAAGCTAACACACTTGCAAAAAAGCCATACTAACATCCCTGCAAAATAATAGATGCGTCCGTTTTCGCATGTGATCTGGATTGGCTCAGATGAGGAAACACAGTTTGTCTTCAGCCTTATTACTCGAGAAAATACCACCGGAGTTTCATTTCTTGAAACATTTACTTCAATGAACTTGTTTAGATGCAAGTGGAAGCTTTGCAATGTTGGAGTTTCATGGGCTTATAATGTTATTGATATCATACACGTTGAAGTCTGACGTCTAGTTGTCCGGGTTAATACTGAAAATAACAAAAAAAAATCATACATTGAGGGTAGGGGAAAAAAAGAGAAACAAACAAACATAAAAACTTTGAACACAACAGTTTTCTGTTGTGTCCATATTGAAGCCATGCACAAAAATAAATAAATAAATGTGCTTCCTCAACAGGCTATCCAAGTTGCTTTAAAGCTGGCAAAGAAGTGTGCAAGAAAAGGGACCTTTATTTAAAGCATTTTACTATAATAATATTCTTACTAATATATAACTTTTATGTCACTAAACCTGATATGCACCCCCCTTTTATGTATATATCATATCCCGAAGAAACCACAGGGTGCTGGATAGGTTGATTTGAATAGTATTTGCACAGCACAAAGAAAAAAAACTGTCTTTGAAAGGAAGTTATTATCTGATGTATGCAAGAGAGCCATCAAGTATTTAAATTTGCATGGTGAACCTGCCTCAAACTGTTGAAGAAAACTCATAAATCATATTTTTAGATATAGGGTATTCCGACCAGTGAGTGACCACCACCCAGTGAATGACCACTTCGCAGTATTTCTTAAAAAATAAGGTTCTAAATTATTTTTTTTTAGATAAATTGGCTTCAATAGCTTTCTTCCTTCAAATTCTGAGCTATCTGATACCTGATTGATTATTTTGGTCATGTATTTTTCTAGTAAAAAATTATAGAATGTTTACAGCCGTGCGCCATTTCTTTTTCTGCTCCAAAATAATAAGGATGGTTTTATGTATACAACTACTTTGATTAGTATTAATTGTATTTATAAATTAATTTTTTTAATTATACAAAAGAATCATTTAGTATGTATATTCAGGCTATGATTTTATTTGTTTCAATCTTTATAGAATGTGTAGATTTTAGATTTATGGGGTGGTCACTCACTGGGTCAGAAAAACTCTGAAAAGCCAGTGAATGACCAGCTGTTTATTCACTGGGATTTTAATGTTGTTTTGAAAAATTAAAGAAAACTAGGGTCGACCAGTGAATGACCACCACCCAGTGAATGAACAGCGCGTCATTTTTGTTAAAAAATAAGGTTTTAAAAGCTTTTTTTTTGGACCGAGTGGCATCAACAATTTTCTACCGTGAAATTCCAAGCTATTGGTTACATAGGTCAATTCTTTATTGTTGAAAAAATTGATAGAATGTTGACTCTCGCGTAGTAGTGTTCTTTTTAGTGTGTTCTATTTTTGGAACATATGAGCTTTATATAAATTTATTTAAAAAAAGAAGAAAGGTATTTTTTTTGACCAAAAAAATTTTAATTTAGTTTTTCTCTTAACATATTTTTATGCATTAAAAAAAAACTAAAGTGTATTGATCCACTTACCTGAACTTAAAAAATCCATTATCAAAGTACATACCTTGTACTCAGACTTTTCAGTCAAAACTGATAGCAAATCATTTATAGCTCTGTATCGTAACTGTGCATCAAGTAATCCTTTTTTGCCTGAATGGAACATTGATATCCATTTGAGGAGCAAAGAGAGTATTCACATTTTCAATCCAAATCTTATTGGTTTTCCTCTTATAAACATTTCCCATGAATACCGACAGTAATAGGAACCACTCATTCATCTATGCTTGATTTCTCATGAATATTTCAAATTGTTGAGGGCTTTTACACAATTTGTAAATAGGTTTTTTCAAGCTTTTCATTTTTTTAATATAAATTTACGGTTGAAATCCATAATAAAAGGGTTATTCTTAATTTTCGAAAATTGCTTCGATGCATAATTGCTGGTACTAATAGTACAAATGTCTCTTCTGTGTTTGTGCATTACTCCAATGCATATGTTCAGTAAAGTGCTTTTAAATTATAAGGTATTGCAAGCCGACTAATATTATTTTCCAGTATCACGTGACGACACAGCTGTCAGGGCAGGTGTGGATTCGGAGCCATTTCCTCTGTCAAACTGTTATTATTTTCTTTTGAAACGAAACCTCATACCCTTTAATAATATAAACTTATTTGGTTTTGCAAACATCTGCACTAGAACACATTCAAAACGAAAAGATAAGAGAATCACACATTATGAAACTTGAAATTTCCTCATTTAAGTCGATGATTAAGTCCTTTAAGTAAAATGATAAAGATAACAATAATAACATTAGTAACAATTAAAAATAAATCTGTAATTAGTAGCGTAAAATAGAACTTTTTCTACTGTTAGTAAGTATTGTCAAAATGGCCGTAAATAAGGTATGTGAAAAAAATAAAAATAAGATGATATAAGAGTTAATCAAGAGCATGTAAAAATATTTATTATCGGCCAACACAATAATAATGATAATAATTAAAGAAAAGGTAAAAAGAAGATTCAATACGATGCGGAAAGGTTTCTCGCTTGAGAAAAAATCAAATAAATAAATAAAATTAGTTTATAAATAAGCATGTAAAGTAACAGGTCACTATCTGCCTTATAAAAATATACAAAAGTGAAAATATCTAAAACCAACTTCAAGTATTTCTAACTCAAAATTTAAGGTGGTCATTCACTGGGACAGAGGTGGTCATTCACTGGGTCGGAGGTGGTCATTCACTGGGTCTTTGCGCCATTTTTCCTTCGAACACCCCAAAAAGCCGGAAGCGGTACCCTTCAAGTTCCATCATTTTTTTTTACGCATTTACATAGATCAATAAAACTATTTAAACTATCACGAACAAAATATTACAGTATTTAAAATTACTACGATTTTTTAAAAATGAAATTTTGCTTAAGTGGTCATTCACTGGTCTGTCTACCCTATATACAAACGTTTATTGTCACAAGTTTGCCTGTGGTAAAAATGTAATAAAACTACCTGCAAGCCCATTCACTGTAAAAAAAAATCAAAGACGTTCCGGGGAGAAAATGGGCAGATGATGTGCCTAAATTTTCCACTAACATATCTGTCAGAAACAAGAAAGTTTCCCATTAAAAGCCAGTAACCATCTTGAAATTAACCTGGAATTTCATTGAAGAATTCAAACCTTCCCAATGAAAGCGAGTCACGTTTTTCCAATAAACCGGGACACTTTCAAAAGAAAATTGCAATTTCTTTTTCATCAGGTCTTGGCACTATCCTGATGTACCAGGAGTATTTTATTGATTCTGCATAAAGTGATTGATATTAAATTACCAGACTTAGTATATATATTATAATGTACTTGCATGTATGTTAACTCACTACTATGTATGAAAGAAAAAAAAACTTACAAACATTTTCTGAAAAAGAAAATTATTAATTTTAAAATACAAATAATAAGACGTTATAAAAGAAAACTTAATAAATAAAAGCACCTGCATACTCGAAGTTTCAAACATGCTGATTAATCAAAAAAATTTGTCATCTTTGACTATTTTCCTAACAAAGTTTCATTGCATTTTCTAGATTGAAATTACGTATTTAGATGTTTTGTATACTGGATGGATTGATTTTTCCTCCAAGTTAACATTGGCCGCCAGTGACGATGCTATTGGCCATTTTCTTTCCATAATTGGCACGATGCACTGGCAGTTAGTATTTTTGTTCGGAAAAAAGTGGGTCACCAGTTTGGCGACCAACATAACTTTTAGTCGCCACTGGCGAGTGGGGACTGCTAGTCTCGACCTTTAAAGCATTCCGTTGTTTGCAAGTTAAAATAAGTTATAAAGCTTTGAATAATATTAAAGCACAAAACATAATTTTGCCAAACAGCCCTTTAAATGATGTGCAGATCAGAAAAAAATATTTCCCGATAAATTTATGTTTGTCCAATCAGGTATTGCTGACAGGTGACTGCATGCACTTCAGTCTTTTCGGATTTTTTACTCATATATTATACAAAATTACATTACATTATTATTATGCAAAATATACATTATTATTATACAAAAAATAAATATTAGTGCATAAAATAAGGTTTTGCAAATTTGTGCTTGATATCTGTTGTTTACTAATGTTAATTCCCATTTTGTCTATTTTTAAGAAAAAAATTTTAATATTCAGTTAAAAATCACTGGGTTTTTGTATTCTCACTCTTGCGGACGAGTGATTCTCATGGGCGAGTAGAGCATCATGGAAAATTTAAAAATTGAAGTAATTAGTTCAAATTAAAAAATCATATCCCATTAGTTCTGAAAAGTTTCTAATTTGATATAAATCTCTTTTGTCAACAATTAAATTTTAATTAGTTTTTGTATCTTAAGGATACAGTACATGACTATGAGCTACAGGACTGAAAAAAGTTGGCTTTATCAAAAAAAAAAAAGAACAATCTGCCGGTTTTTATTGAAAAAGACCGTCTGTTTCAGATTTTCAAAATTATATTCTCTATTTATATAAATGACCTCCACACATTTTAATAAAGTAACCGTAGTGGCAATTTAAGCACTCAAACAAAACCTTCGCTGTAAATAAAATAACAAAAGTAATGTACACAAAAAAAAAAAGCTGCAAATCATTCAACTGTCCGACAAAATCCTTACAATTTTATCGCATGGTCTCCCACTTAACGCTTTTAAAAATCAATGCTATGAAAACTAAAGGTCTGTTACCTAATGATTTTTGTTTTAAGTTGCACAGTTGTCCTTCAACTTCTGGATCAATGGGGGAGATTTTTTTCAACCTATGGTTCCAGTCAGTTCGAACAAAGTGGGGGATGGTTTTGGTGCTAAAAAAAGACAAAAAAAATTAGAGAAAGTCTATTGTTATTAAAAGGTGAAATCAAAAAAATTTGGAAAGTACCTTAAGTAGCAGCAAATTTGCATTTGTAATCAGTAATTGAACAATTTATTCATTCATTATTATTTTTTTTATTCGCTTTTACATCATTTTTATAGCTAAAAATACTGTCAGCCTGCTTAAACGAATACTGTTGGTTCCAAGCATTATTATTGGATTAAGTGGGGGTATTTGATTAAGCGGTGATCTTTAACATTGCGTCTATGGCATCGGTAAGATTGGGTTCTGGGATGTTTTATTCGTATAAGCAGGGTATTCGTTTATACATTATCCGATTAAGGGGGACGACAGAATGTTCATTAGCTTAATTTCCATTTATTAATTTTCCAATTGCTTATTAATACAACATGACATTGCTAATTATAATTGTTTTTAACTTATTTCATGCTAAATTGAAATAGGTGAGCTTAAAATTGATAATTCATTGTTAATCCTAATCTTTGTTGGAAAATACTCATATTTAAATGTTAATTTTTATCTATTTGTATTTTCAAAGGCTTATCTCTATTGCTCTATATATTCAAAATTGCAAGAAAATGGCAATTTTGAGACAAAATTTTTATTTTGAGCTTTTTGGATTTTGAAAAAAAATCCAAAACCCCACCTGTGTGAATTCTTGTGCATCCAGGAACCTCTGTACCAAGTTTGATGAAAATCCGACAAAAACTGGATTTGTATAAGGAACAAACATACAAAGAAACATACAAATATACATCCATTTTTATATATATAGATGTCAAATTTTATTTTTATTTTAAAAAGATTTAACTTAACTCGACAAAATCCCAAATTGTAGTAAAAGAAAAACAGAAATACATGTAATCAGTGGCGGACACAAGGGGGTCCCCTCCCTAATGCCACCTAATATTTTCCCCATTGTCTATAATCCTATTTATATACCTTAAGATCGTGCAATAGGGCAAAAAAACGTACAATAAAGGCCAAAACGTACAAGTTGGCAGGTATGCAACTTCCTTATAAAGCATGCAGCAAAAATAGACAATTATTATCATTTTACAAACACTTTTAAACAACTGTTTATGCGTATTACACGGAGCGTTTGAAAAAATTAAATGGCACTTGATTTGTGTAGTGTCACTGGGACATTAAATTTTGCTGCCTTTCCATTTTTCACGATATAAAATAAACAATCTCAGTGTAAATTTTGTAAAAAGAACACTTAAACCAAATGTTAAAAATGCAATGTAATGCTGCATGAAAATTTCACTTCACATTTTCATTAAAAAATCTAAATATTGATTAAAGGATTGGCTAAGCTTTTTTTTTCTATATTATAGTTTTATTTTTTCTTCTCACACGCAATATAAATGAAATATAGCTCTCATTTTGGAAAAGATTATACACGTATCTACATATATATGTATGAATTTTTGTAATGGGCATAACAGTACAAGAATGTATAATATTTAAGATGCGGTTCTTTTAAAACGCGGTGGCAAAAAAGTAGAAACGGAATCAAACGCGGTGTTTTCCATTCAAAAGCGCCAAAGCTCCCATTATGGGAACAGCCTATAACTTCTAAACGGTTAAAGTTTTTTTGAAAATTTCAACAGTGCTGTACTGGAGATTTATACCTTTCATGAAAATAGTGAATTCTTTTTAGATTTTTTATGTAGTAGCGACGTTTAATGGGTTAAACATGAGTTTTTTACAAAATAGAAACTTTTCTTCCCTTTAAAATTAAAATTTTGTGTAACAGTTAAGAATGTTGAATGGAATATTATGTATTAGGCCAAGTATTCATGTTAAGTTTTGTCTGAAATTATGGCATTTTTGGCATTTCGCATAACACGACACTCCGTCCATTGCTGTTACGTACCGATCGTACCAAAATAGTACTGAACAGATCGGGATATATAATGTAAATGGAGAGAACAAAATGAATTTCCCATTCCAACTGTAACACTATTTTTACAGCCTGTAGTACTCCAGGCCTCGGTGGCAGAAATTGTCAAACATAAGAGATTTTAGTTATTTTCTCAACAACAGCTTGAACTTTAAGTGTGTTACAAATATAAATGCAAAATTTCATTTGTGCAATCCAAATTATTATTATTTTTAACAGAAATTTACATCCAACTTTTGAACTTATTTAAAAAATTCGTCAGTAGCAGCTTTCTGACTTCAAAAAATAAAAAACTATCCAAATTTACTCGTCATCATTCAAATGTCAATTTTAAATATATTTTTGTAAATCTTTCAATCTTTTTTTTTTTTTTTGTTGCAGAAATGCTTTTTTTTTTTTTGACTGGAAGTTTTTTTTAAATTGTGGATTTTAAACAGAAAGTCATTTTTTATTGTCATTGATAATGTTGACAGGAAACTTTTCATCATCCGCGAGTCTTCCCCTTTTTTACACAATTAGAATTTTTTGACGACAATTAGAAAAAAATAGAAATCCTGAATTTGTGTAGCTCTAAAGATTTTCTAGCTTTAGCATAATTTTGCAATAAACGTTATCATATTTCAATATTCTCTCTGCATTCTACTCATACTAATTTTCTTGACCAATTTTATTTTCTAAAATTATTAGGATTTTAATTTAAACACCGGACTGAAATTTTCAAGTGGGCGAGGCAAAACGGCAAGCATGCAAGAATACAGAATATGAAGTATAAAAAGAATTTAAAGT